>JAVQKC010102640.1:0-14665 GCA_036025475.1 Philypnodon macrostomus | reverse complement strand
ATAGATTGAGTTGGGTTTTTGGCCTTTTACAATAGCTTTTAGTGCTGCATTTGTTGAATTTCTATTGTATTTTTAACATTGTTTGTTTTGTCTGTTTACCTGCTTGATGTACAGCACTTATGTACAGCACAGCTCTATAAATAAATAAGATTGATTGATTGATTGATTGATTTATTGTCAAAACCTTCTGTTTTCTGTATTAACATTTTAGATCTGAAAGATTTTTTTTTTTTTTTTTACATTAGCTTAGTACGATTCATCTTCCACTGTCTCTGTAAATCTCTCCGTTTGTTTTTGCTGTGAAAACAAAGCAGTTTAATGGAGCATCCAGATGGACTCTGATGGCTCCCAATAATGTCCCATCATTTGTTTAGATCTCTTTGAACAGAACTCTTTTCAGATACATGAGTGATTATGTCCTTATAGTCTCATTGTAGCATATCAGCATCCATCATTATCATTTGGAACATAGACTTTTAATGCACTCATTCTTCCCATACAAAAAGGTCAGATTCACAGATTTATGTTATATATATGCACTAGAGTATTTAATTTATGGTAATGCCCTGCAGTGATTTGATATGGAGAGCACACAGAAGCAGCAGGTTAGTGATGAAAAGGCTGAGTGGAGCGGTTTCGTCCCCCGGCCAGCATCAGAATCAGACCTGGACTAACTGGCTGGGGGGTGTGGAGATGGGGTTGTGCCAGAGTGAATCATACAAGCCATTACTCACACAGTCTGGTCCATTGGACAGTTGTACGCCATGTTTGCAACTGGCTGGTTAAAATGAAGGACGCACTTGGTATTGTCCAACTGGCTTGGCTGTGTCTCTCTGAGTTTGACCACATAGGCATTAGGACTGCAACGTGAGTCTGTCTCCAATGCAAAACACAGTAGTACATGGAGCAGAGTGAAAAAGCCAAGCTGATGAACCATGGTTTAAAGACTTATTGAACCGTACCACACAGTTCAGTTTTAAACCAAGAATTGTTGCATCCCTAATAGACATGGTCTTTTTCTTTTGTTTTTACTTTTGGGGCTGCAACAGCTGACACCTGTCAAATCACCTGACTCCTAATGAGCAGTGATTAGTAATTATATCGGCGAAACAACAATATTGTGGAATCACGTTGGTCCGCGTTCGCAGATTCTAGATGTGAATCGTAGAAGTACCAAACTCAATCCAGTTCAGCGTCTTTATGATATGTACCTGTGTGCAAAAGTTTAAACGGAATCAAGCTGCATTCTTAGACAAACCCACAGGCAGCTGACACAGATTGGAAACAAAAGTCAGAATCTCATGTTTGAATAGCCACTGCGACAGAATTACTATCCCGCCATCCTCAAAGTGATTACCCCAATTTTCAAATAATTACATTAATGGGGCCAGTAATGTCCAAAAGAGCTGGATTGCCTCTTTGCGCCTGTGTTTCAGTGTCCACAACTGTTGAGAGGCTGGATATTTCTCCTTGCACCAGGGCAAATTGCAGGGCTCTTTAGTGTGCTGACGTCGGATGGTGATATGATCCCTTTGACGTCAGACCACAGTCGCAGAGGATTGTGGTTGAAATCAGCAACCCCTGTAGTACTGCCCCGACTCCACCACTGATAGTGCAGCTGCTCCTTCATCCGCACTACTGCTCCCAAGGTCAGGGGAAAAAAGTAAAAATAAAAATTCCACTTTTATATTTTATCTCTCCCAAAAATGCCTTCAGAATATTGGCCAGGCTTTCTGGTTTTACAATTTCAGCATTGAGATTCAGACGGTGAGAATGATGCAACTGAATGACATATGCTGCCGGTGCTCTGAGGCTAAACAAAGTAAAACAAATAGTAACTGAAATCAACAGCTATTTCTATTTGAAGATTTTGTAATTTTAAACAGACAATATTTACTTAAAACATCTTTTGGGAGCTGCTCTCTCTGCTAAAAAAGCTCAGATTCATGTTCCTTTAGGGTCCTGTTTCTTCCTTCTGGCAACACATTTTACTACTGCAGGAATAACAATAGGAAGAAGGTGCAAGGTGTGGTTTCCTCACTAATTTGATGATTGGCATTTCAGCATACTGGAAGTGGAACTAAACACCTGGGACAGATCCATAGTAAACTCACAGCCAAAGTTTTCAAAATGCTTCACAAATGGGCAGTGCCTGGTAGAGACAGAGGCTGGGCGAAGGTTTGGGGTGAATGTGGTGTGACCCATGCTCTCAATTCAACCTCCTGATTCACTACAGGTGTGTGTCTAAATGAGACAAGGGCCTATCAGAGCCTGAGGACCTGTACCATGACACATTTTTGACCAATAGGAACATTTTACTGCAGTTGCCACCGTTTAACCTAAAGGGTGTTCATTTCAGAGTTTAGTTACTCTTTAATGCTTCAAAAACAGTTTAATTTCTGAAAGCTCAAAAAGTTTGGAGGTTTTATATAAAAAAAAGAATTGATAAAAAATATTAATCCGACTTTGTTCTATGATGTATACAATATTTATTTTTACTTTAGTCACTCCCCTGGTCTCTACAACAACATCAAATCAGAGTTTGACTACTATTAGTCAAAGTGGTGATTTGACTGACAGATTATCTACTTTACATAGAACAGGGTCAGATGGTCAATGGCTTATTTTAGTTAACCTCTGCACTACAGTTTTAAGTGTAACATTGATATTCAAACAGCACAGTGGATAAAGAAGATGATAAACTAAGTTCAACATGAAATAAACCAATACATGCATTTATTCATTTTTGTCAAGTATGTGTATGTATTCTGAAACAGAAAAAAAGAACATTGTTTCCCCTGCTGGCCACGCCAACTTCACTGAAGTTTCTTTACAAATCTACCAAGAAAGATGAACCCAAGTATTTTTAGCTCCTGATAAACACACAGAGAAGTGTGAATGTAACAAAATACAGCAGTGGGAATGTTTTGAGGAGAAAAAATTAGACAAAATAAACATCATGAAATCAACAAATAAACAATTCATTACTTAAAGCCAGGCTGCTATTCCAGAATATTGATCCCATGATGTTGCGATGCTTGGCTCTAAACTTTGTCCAGAGTGGACTTTTGCTGACTTTGTGACGCTCTGATTCCTGTTTCAGATGGGATCAGCGTGACGGGCCTGCCAATCTCCAGTCCACTGCGCCAGGTGCTCAAACCCCGGCCCGAAAACAAGACCGTCAGCAGCGAGTCGGGCAAGGAGTACAGCCACATAAAGGTACGCCACAACCACTCTGCGTTTGATGAAGCTACTTTTTTCCACGGAGCTTTTATCTATGACCAGTACAAGCGATTTGACTTTGAGCATTATGTATCAAAGATGTTTGACGGGTAGATTGTCATTTTAAAAAAAAACTTTTAAACCAATGCTCAAGGTCAGACAATGTATCACTAGTTTCACTTACAGAGCTGGAAATCTGTGAAGTTTAATCAGACTTTTGAATCCAGGAGGCTGTAGGCCATTTCAATTGTTCTGCATGTTACCTCTATGAATATTACTTGTTGTAGCAAGCAAAGGAAAGTCAATACATCCCATTGAACTGTTAAGCAGGGAGTTAAGGAAAATCACAGATCTGTAGTGGTCTACTCAGTGAAAGTCGACTGTATAATATCCCATTGTTTGTATTGTTGTATACCTGGAAAACAGAATTTGAGCAGTGTAACTATGTTATAACTAGTTATAACTGGTTGTGTTAAAAAAAAATAGCATTGTGCTATTAACCAAAAAAACAAATCAAAAACAGCCTTGAACAATTGTGTTGCTTACAGTTCTGCTAAGTACACCTCATGCCCCGCTCTGTCCACCACCGGCTTGGTCTGGTTTAGTTTTATGGGCATAACCTGCAAAGAGAAACAGTGCCTTAAAGGGCCATTTCATTCTATTATGTAAAATACTAATATATTGACCAAAAAAATCGACTGACAAAAACTACAACTACACAATATTCATTCATTCATATCCCAGCATCTATGGGCCTTAGGGATTTAGACTGACCAATTCTCTTAACACATGCATGTCTTTGGGTGGTGGGAGGAAGCTGGAATACCCAGAGAGAACCCACACGGGGGTTCTAGGCATTCTGCCACCCTGCCCCCACTCAATAATAAAGCAAATTATCCAATCCTTTAAATGCATTCAATAAAAAAGTTGTCATTTATAGTGATGTAAATTAATATGACATTAGAGGGTCGGTTAGCGGGTTCAATATGCATTTGTAAAAATAAAAAAAACAAAAACATTCTAAACAGTAAACAAAAACTGTCTTAAATTGGCATGTAAAATATGATGGCACCAGGACATCCTTCAAATCCTCTTACGGCTCTTGTAGCATCCCCACACATACAGCACACACTTCCTGGAGAATCATTGCATAATATCATCTTAGATTTCAAGGTTCTCTGGGGTAAGGATCAAAATGAAGTGTATATTGTTTAAGGCGAGCATGGCATTTGAATCGGTGGTTAGCCCTATTAGGATGTGAGCATGACAGGCAGCTCTTATATTCACTATAGTAAAGCCAATTACATATACTGTAGATCTATACTGTGCCTGTTGTAAGGACGTTCACCCCACATTGGGCTTACAAGCTTATATATTCACTATCAGAACATATGCCTTGAACCGATTTGACTTGCATACTGTTGGAAGAGTGTGTCTGGTTTTCTGGTGTCACGGCTCATAGACTGAATTTATGACTATATCGAAAAGCCACTTCTCAAGATGCTTTTTCTGAATAAATTTAAAAATGTTCTTTTCTGCTACTAAACCATTGAGCAGGTTTAAGTATAAACCAGGTCTAATCCATTAATAAACCAAGATTAAACTCGGGATAACTGGGTTTAAACTAAGGGGTTAGGGGTTAGGGTCTTTTTGCCATGTCTTGTTTTTGATAAGGCACTTTTAGTAATGGGTTGAATCATGTAGATCATCTTTTGTCTTTCTGGTTTATGATCTAATTTTGACTGTAGTAAAATTTGTAATTGTGTCTCAAGTGGTGCATGCTAAACTGTAAGAGCTTAGGTTTTGGCTGCTCTGCTTTGATTTGGCCCAGAGATTGGCTGGACAGATGCACAGGAAATTGAAATGGCTCTTGCCAAACTGGCTGGCACACGCAGCAGATTTCTCCAGCATGTGTCAATGGAGCCATTAAGTCTAAACACTATCATTTCAGATTTGGACTATATCTTATCCATATCTCTGTTACTGTGCTGTTTTTGTACACTGTATCATTCATTTGGATTCCCAGTGTTTTGTCACAGTGGCTTTTTTTCTTGCCTTTTCTCTTTATCTGAGGCTATCTTCAGACCTACTATCTCAGTCATCAGTCTAAAGTGTGCCTGTATTCAGCAAACCCATTCAGTTTCAAAGAAAATTTAGTCAGTATGATAGTTTTTCATATTGAATTGTTGCACTTAGCACTGCAAACATTTAACTCTGGTGGTAAATACTCAACTACTTGACCTGTACTTCAGAATATTTACACTTTGACTGTGACTACACATACATTATTAAGACTTTACGAATAATAATGGCTTACACTATATAGCGCCTTTCAAGATACCCAAAGCGCTTTACAATTAAGACCATTATTCATTCCATACACAACTACTTCTGAAGCCATCGGTTTTATATGCACTTTTCTCAACACTAAAAGATGCTTCACTATTACCGTATTTTCCACACTATAGGGCGCACTGGATTATAAGGCGCACTGTCAATGAATGGTCTATTTTTGATTTTTTGTCATATATAAGGCGCACCGGACCATAAGGTGCATTAAGCGAAACAAAACAGTCAATCAAGTCAGTCAGTCAAACTTTATTAAACGCGTTCACAATAACTCTCAACATTGTTCAAACGTTAATGGGCGTATTCACAATAACTACATTATTCATTGACTCCTCAGTCATACCCTGTGGTGGTAAACTACTTGTGTAGCCACAGCTGCCCTGGGCCACACTGCCAGAGGTGTGGCTGCCAGCCTGCGCCTATGGCCCCTCCGACCACCACCAAACATCAATCACACAACCACATTCATTCATAGGCAATGTGGGTCTTGTGTCTTGCCCAGGGAGACAATGACAGTATACACTCGGGTGGGGATTCGAACCAGCAAACCTCTGGTTGCAGGGCTTACCCAACGAATGAAGCGATGAGGTGGTCGAATATTCTTCACTGTAGCATTATCTCTGCTCTCCAAACTCTCCTGCGCTTTCACTGCAATACGTTTTCTACCTGGAGTTTTATAGGGATTTGGACTTCATCTGCGAGGACTTTAGGAGATTTGGCGAGTTGGATAATTTGAGTGTAAATATGAAAAAAGAATATACAGTCATTCCACCTCTGTTATTATCCATAAATCGCTCTATAAGATTGAGCTGCCGTGCATTCCCCCGTATTCACTTAGCCCTCATGTGAACCTATCTCCACTACACACGTCATTGAGACCATTTCATCTAAAGCTATGATGCCTAAATATACAGGGCTCTCCAAAATGACCGGCGATTATCTTCAAGACTCCAAATGTCTGGACTATGGCAATCTGCAGAGCTGCAATTTCACTTTTCCCCTCCATGACGCACTGTTATGGCAATTTACAGGTTTCACTTAGTACTGTGAGGCAGAGGCTAAATGTAGTGTAGAGATAGTGTAGATAGGTATCTTGGGTGAACTTGATTTGTTCTATCGTCATTGGATTCCATTTTATTATTTATTATGTCATTGAAACCAAGCATTTCCCAGAATAGAAAGTATACAGTTAAGTGTGTGTTATTTCAGTCTTTGTATTTTGTGCTGGGCGAAGGTCCAGTGATGTTTCTGGGTTATTGAAGCGTGAAGGTATCTTTATCATCACTATTTTACATAATGTTTGGTCAAGCTATGTTTAGTTCTGCCATTAAGTTGTAATAAAATGTAAAATGTCCTCAGATCCATCTTGAGACTCCTGTTGAAAGTGTTTGTAAAGGGGATGCACGTTCTGTAGAACTTGCTGTATTTGATAGCTGATTGTGTAGCACTCACCTCCGTATTGTTTGAGCTAGCTGATGACCAAACAGCACTCAACTACAGTAGTTATAAAAATAAATAAAAATCAGACATTTTGTAAACGCGTAATATAATACCTTTTTTGTTGGTACTGTTGGCAAAGTTAAAACTCACCTATGCTTGACACTACTGCCACGCCATTGTTAATGCTTTTTAAATGTCAAATAAAGAATGCCTCTATAGCGCCCCCATGTTTATGACCCCTATGGGACCCTGGACACACTTACTTTGGCAAAGACCAATGATTCTCCACAGTGTACCCAACATAAAATATTATTATGACCCCATCCTACAACAAACAGGATGTCGGCCATTCTGAATTGAAATTGGGAGGTCGGGTATATTTGACAGCCTCTAACTTGCACATACTTTGCCCGATTAGGCTCAAACCTGAAATACCTAATTACCTTGCGGCCCTAAACACATCTGACTAATATGATGGCAGTTACCTCTAGTTTTAGGTCATTTTCAAAATTTGGCAAAAACATTTTTCACAAACAAATCAAAAAAGTCAAATAGACCCTTTCCATGTTTGTCATGGTTTGGGGGCGAGGCCTCTTAATTGCTCGTTAACAATATTAAACCCTTAGAAATCACACAATGTCTGAGTAAGGTGCCCGTTTGTGACAGTTGTAGCAGACGTGTGGGGCAGACGTGTGGGGCAGCGCATTGAATTGTGAGGTACCCTGAAGTTCCTAACCCTAATTAAAACTGCATTAAATTTTTAAAAATTTAATCTTTGGGCACTTTTGCTGTGAATGTTATTAGCATTTATATAAAGATAAATGAACAGGTGAGACATTAATTTGTGTTAGGGTTATTTTATCTTTGTGCTCTATTTATGGTGCCGGTTCTCTCGTGCACCTGATATAACACAGTTTTTTTTATGAAATCTCTGACCTGAATCTGACAAGTGAAAATTACACTGGTCCAAAAACCGGACTTAATAATGAACCTGTCAAGTAAATTTAGTTCATGCTCGTCTTGTACAATGTATGTCACATAGCTATTCATATACAGTATGTAAACTCCTGTTAAGTTTTCCGACTTTGCTGGCTTGTTGAACAACTTATATTACATACAGAGACAGGTAGTCCGTAATGGTCTACCGTTTTGGTGCATACTATTTTTCTACAAATAGCCGTCAATATAAAAAAGACTCAAAAACACAATGTGGTGAAACTAAACAAGTCTATACATTTATCATAGCATCATTGCAGGAATTAAGTCAGTTATCATGTAGTTGTAAACTCTATAAATTTGTATTGCTGTTATAACAATGTAAGTGCGGCTGGATTGAAAACCTTCCTCTAAAGCCAGTTATTTTATGGCATAGTGAACGCATGTCCCCAGTATAATCATCTGTTCCACTCCATTTTGTTTGGTGGTAAACCTTTGTGTACCACTGACAGTTAATGCAGTTGCTAGTCTCCTGTTCCCAGTTGTATTACATCCTTGACCAGTCTTGGAGTCTAGAGTTGAATTAAGTTTAGTTAATTTACCTCTAACTGCAGGCACTGTAGGGACACTACAGTCACAAAGCGGATCATCTATTCTTGTCTGCAGCTCTGACCTGTTTAGTTTAAGACACCTCTTCTTGATTCTTTTCCCTTTGTATTTCTCTCATGGAGCAGTCTTGCTAACAAGCTCCTGTACACAGTAAAACACACAATTTCACACAAGGCCAGGGGAACATGATTTGAGCTATGCTGCAACTATGTTGCCTGCTGATCTGGCTTAGACCCTTCACAGCTGCTGGGTGTGTGTTCCCCTTGGAGTATTGAAGACAGATCTTGTTTGTAGTTGATTGGTTAGAAGTAAACAAGCTGCCATATGGAGTGCAACATCCTTGAGAGGTCATTGACAATGAAAAGTGTTGACTCATTGGTCTGCACTAAGGCCATAGGGGTATTAATCTGTTTATGCTTGAAAGCTTCATTGTAAATTCCTTTGTGTGTAACATTTTATTTTTTTATTTTATGCAGAAACCTATGAAGATTTTGATTCAAGAGTTATTGAGGTAAGTCTCTAAATTATGCCTTTTTGCAAAAACCTGACCTTTTCTGTTTAAACCTTTTGTCAGATGACAGCCTATCATGAGTGGTTTGCAGTAACTCTCTTTTAGTATCTTTGAATGATGTATTTAGACATTACTTAAGACCATTTTTTACAATAAAAATCATAATATATAATCGATAATATCATCTAGGGATTGTACGTAAAAGGCATTTGAATTGATGTAATCAGATCATATTTAAAAAGGCTTTCTGGTCGGCTCATCTAAACTTGTAATGTCATCATTTGTTAATGAACCACTGATGAAGCCAAGCAGCTGAAACTGTGGTGTGTGTGAGAGACAAGATAAACGGTGATGGCCCTGGTTCATTTAGATTCCTACTGTGTCGTGCAGTATTTTACCTTGATTCAATCACCACTAATGTAGCCTTTAAACTAATGGTGGGAATGGTACAGGGACACACAGACACACAAAATGCTCTGTACTGTACACACTGACATGACACGGGGGACACTCGTGTATTTATGTGTACCAGATTTGTGTGTCACATTGATAGTCTTCCCCAGCCTCTAACTGCTGTGAACCAAAGTCGTCCCTCAGACATTAGGCTCCTCCTGGAAAACCGATGGGTGCTTTTATGGTGCAATCCCACTCTATAAATATCTTCTGTGTGTGTGCGTTTGTGTGTGTCTGTGTGCCACAATAAATTCAGGCCTAATGAAATGAAAAGGGCTTACTGGAATAAAAAGCTTGTCTCTCAAGGACAATGATGCTGGCATGCCATTAGTGAACACATCCAACAAGAGAGTGAGGAGGGAGGGAGGGAGGAAACTTTAGACGCTGTCAGAAGAAGTAGAAGCACTAGACCAAAACTAATAAAACATTTTATGCAGCATCATTAGCACTGTTCATTGTACTATGGCAATATATTAATCAGAGTTAATGGCATTTGGAAAAGTCAATAAGCTGTAAGCCGTATTATAATGTAATTTCCACATGTACTGTAGGTGTAGTGATAAAGTCTAAAGGCATTAGCTGAATTGAATACATGACAATGGCATCTGCGATACAAACAGCTGTTTGACCAATTGTGGTTACACTATTTTTTGTTTTTTGGCAATTTACACACAGAAAGACGAGGTCAAAATTATTTATTTTTACCAGTTAGAATCCACATAATCATTCAACAAATGATGACAATAAATGCTCCTAGTGAATGAAAGTGAGCATTAGCACTGCATTAATTGGTCTAATAGTCTAGGTGCTGGAATAGACAGTGGCCCCTAACACAAATTAACAATATTAAAAAGCTCTAGGTTAAATAGGTTAGGTACTCTATCTTTAAGTGTCTAACTGCTGTAAACGCCTGGGCTACAGGCAAATGAGGAAAGTACACTATAAAGTCTTGGAGAAAAGAGAAAAACAGAAAAGTGATGCTCATGGCCTCTCTCCAGGAGCCGCCACCACTTGGACGCGACTCAGATTTCATTAATGGAGATTAAACTTCTTCAGTGTCATTGCAGCTCTGGTGTCTTTTTCCTTTCACAGAAGTCAACAACCTTGAAAGTTTTGTTGAAAGTAAACAGAAAGCCCTGTACGAGCAATTTTTGGATAAAGTTTCAAAAGGATTTAATCTGGCCAAGTGCAGCTCACAGAAACCATATGATGAATAAATGAAGGGTAGCCAAAAAAGATTAGGCTATTGGTACCGGTAAGATATAAGCACAAACTTAAAAACAATCCATGCCTACACGCTCCACTGGCCATTTTGTTATCTTTATGCTTATGAGCTGAAACACCTAATGAAGTGGCCAGTCAGTACAGTATATTGAAGTGAAGCTAGTGTTGTGCAGTTCTGCTACAGTAAGTCAGAGGAGTGTTTGGTGTTGGAGGAGGATGGTGCTCTCACAACGCCTTCTGCTCTCGTCCTGTCACCAAACTCCACCCCTACGCTGCACTCTATAGACACATGCACAACCAAAGACGCACTGCAACAGATTGAGAAAATAAGACATGAAATAGAAGTGTGAAAAGGCTCGGCATGCCCTCCCACTGGCCTTCTGTCGCTTATATCCGGTGGAGATAAATTCAGCCCATCTGCTCCCAGGCTAGAGCTCGACCCAAACTGCTGCATTTTCAACCAAAGACAAAAGGGGAGCTCAAGGTCATTAAAATATTGTTGTAGCGCGGTCAGAAAATGCAATGGCAATGCATAATAATATCTTTCTCTTTATAATTGGGACATTGTAATGATCATTAGTCATGTTTTAGTGACTTAAATTGGCATCAAATTTTGACTTGTCTTTAAGCATTTCTGCTAAAATGCCATTAGTTACCTACATTGTTATGTCAAATTAGATTGTTTTATTTTTCATGTCAATGTTTTTCATTGCAACCCTATTGTAAATACACATACAGTGGCATGCCACAGACATTTTTTTAATTGATTAAATATTTGTGATTCACATCTGCTCCAAAACTGGCATAAGTTGAGTTTATCAGCAGAAATTGTGTCCCACAGCCTTATAGTTCCCATGTTTTGGTGTTGGCTCTCGCCCTGACCCCAATCCTGCTGCTGTAGCCCTGCAGTTAAACGATAAACCCTTTACTGAAATAGGCCCGAGTGCATTTGTGGACGTATGTGAGGATGTTACATAACTTGTGATGCTGACAGCACATCTCTTTGATGTTTCCTCAGCTCTCACCATTTGTCTTTATCAATGAGCTTTTTTGCTATAAAATGTGTAAATAAATAAATACTTAAAAATCTGTTAGAAACAAAAAATACAACATAATTATACCGGCGAAATGGTCATGGTTTGGCAAGGCCTCTTAATTGCTCGTTAACAATATGAAAACCCTTAGAAATCACACAATGTCTGATTAAGGTGCCCCGTTGGTGCCAGTTGTGGCAGACTTATGGGGCCGTTTCGCCGATATACACCTTGCTGTCGGGAACGACAGCACAGGCTTAGTTTATGTGATGTGCTTAGATGTAATTAGCTTTCAAATAGAAGACCATACAATAATACAAGGTGTGGTGCATTGAACTAATAGCACCTGGCTCAGAGTTCTCATCTCTATCTTCGTTGATTCGTTGCGTTTCCTCACAAAGCCAGGAGTCAGCAGATTGGTGAGTTCTAAGAAGAGCTCACACCTCCCTCCTCTGCAGGCGTGTTCACTGTATTCACTGTGGCACTCTCTGTCATCACTTTTTTCTTTTTTTCACACATTTACAGCAGCTTTAAACACACACTGTCACTTTGATTGTGACACATATTGGTGTGTGGCTCAGCAGTGATTGAATTGACCTCTGACAGGACAGTTCTCCTCTAAGATAAGGCCATAAATCCTTCCCAGTGCTCACTATATCAATACAGTGCACACTCTGTACACTTTTTTTACACTTATTTTCTTCTTTGTCATCCTTCCTCTTCTTGCTTTTGTAAATAAGCTTTTCTCTTCCTCATTATTTCAAGGGCTTTTCATGCCTCCTTGCTGCCCCCCTGTGTTTTTGAAACGCGTGTATGAGAAAGATGCAAAACAAATGCATTCATTTAGTGTATTGTCTATTTGCCTCACACTTTGAAAATAATAGTGCTTCATTCATTCAGTGGTCAATGTGCTTGTATAGATTTGTCTTCAAGGAGAACATATTACCGTTTGATATGAAGGTTTATTATGTTTGTTTTTGTTTTGTTTTTTAGGTGAAGAGCGTGTTCAACATGACAGCCAAAGAGGGCAGGAAGAGGTCCATCAGCTGTTTGGTTGCTGTGGGCAATGGCAATGGAGCAGCAGGTTGGTCACCAGTATAACATAACAGTGATAGAAATATGCACAAAAGGCTAAATACCCCAGCTAGGTACATCCTGACCAAAATCCTGGCTTCTGGAGATGGGTCCTCGGGTGCTGCACTAGCTGCATTGAAGGGAAAACTTTCCCTACGGGGACAATACATTTACATTACCCTTACAAGCAAAGCAGATGATGTAAAGAATAATATAATTACTACTTAAAATGTACACAATATGGTCAATTTATTGCATTGGACCTATAGTAAAGTAGTCCTTAGATTTTAATCAGGAATCTTTTAGTATATGGTTAAATGGCAAGGCAAGTTTAAATGCTCTATCCATTGATTCAGTGCAAAACAATTGACCAACCATTTTTATTCATTTGTTACAGGTTTTGCTCTGGGTAAAGCCGCGGACAGAAATACAGCTCTCAGAAAGGTATGGCACAAATATATGTAATTTATGTATGTACTAGGGGTTGAACCAACTAGTTGATTTTAAGTTCTGTGTCGACTGCGTGAAGATGAAATGGACTATTCTGCCCTGGTCTGTGAAACTGAAGCCTTTCTCAATCAGAGTGCACAGTTACATTGAGTAAGAGTGCTTTAATCGCCTCTCGTCAGCACGTGAGCTTATCCTTCACTTTCCCCATGACCTGCCCAGGTCTCGAGTCTCTCCGCGCTCCTTTTTTTCTTATTTTAAAAACTACACGAGCTGTTGTCACGTTCTTCTTCATTCAACAAGTCACTAAAAGGATGAATACACGTGCCTGTATGCTGCTGTAGCTGGGAGAGATAAGTTGGAGATGGGGTAAAAGGCACTTGCCCAGGCGCTACAGCCCGAACACGAGAAACTGGAACTGCGTGCAGAGCAGGAGCTTGTTGCTTTGTTTAGTTAATATTAGTTCACTTGTTAAAAAGTTATCTCTGCAAACTCTCCCACACACAAACGCCAGAACATTTCATTTGCTCTCATTATGAATGACGTTGTCGACTCGACTAGTACCACCTACTAGTTGACTTTAAAAAATGTACAGAACAGGTAATTGTTTAAGTTCCCAAAGTACTATATCTCTTTGTGTTCACTCTGTGCTTTGTCTGCCCAGGCCAAAAACAGAGCCATCCACTTCTTGTTCTACATAGAGCGCTTCAACAACCACACAAGTAAGTCACTGCATGTGTTGAAGGGCTGTTTCTCAATCATGTATTTTCTGGCATGTCCCTGTTATGTCTTTATTAATCACTAGTACTTCCATCTTCATCAGTTGACAGGTGAAGATGACAGTGATGCATTATATAGGAAGGAAAAATAAACCCAAGACACAGAGGAACACATGTCATTGGTTCAGGATGCCAACTCTTTTCCCGGCCACATTTTTAAATAGTTATGAATAATGTGATTTATTTATTTTTATTTTTTTAAATAAATACATTTGAATTTTATGTAGCAGTCTTCAAACTGGGTCCTTTCCTGTTGCTATGATGAGTGTACTTGCTCCAACAAGAACAGGAGTTCCAATAATATTAATAATGATTTTTTATTTTATTTATTTATTTATTTATTTATTTATTTAACCAGGTAAGCCAATTGAGAACCAATTCTCATTTACAATGGCGACCTGGCCACATTCATTCCTAGGCAATGTGGGTTAAGTGTCTTGCCCAGAGACACAACAACAGCGTGTGCTTGGACGGGGACTCGAACCACCGACCCTCTGGTTGAAGGGCGAGCTACCCACTGAACCACTGCTGCCCAATGTACTTCTACATATCCACTTTACCTTCATCAATCAATACAAACAATAGGA
>JAVQKC010102607.1:0-13041 GCA_036025475.1 Philypnodon macrostomus | reverse complement strand
TGAAGTTACCGTCAAGCTCTGAATGTACGTCCAATCCAATGTTCATCATAATACTATTTATTTTCTTTTTTTTACTCATTTGAACACTGGCATTGTTACAGTAAAAATGACGATGAAGAACAGGGCATAAATGATTCAGCGAGCTTCCCAGATTAGCAGAGCCCAACTTCAGGTCAATAAACGTAGTATATTTGTTTGAGTTAGTAAAAAGGTTAAGCAGGTGAAACACTGTCCGTTGCCACAGGTGACCCAGACAGACGGTGATGGTGGAAGTGGGAATGACTCGCAGTCCCTGACATTTCCCTAATCACTCCATCTCATCTTTATTACCCCAGAAAGTCATTCTCCGGTGATGCCACTGCAGATGTTTATACTCTGCACTATTGAACATTTTGTCAAAGGCAGAATGGCAATGGGTTACAGACTATAATAACACAATTGTTAGCTACATTGCCATTTGAGATTTAATATTTCTTTTTTTACTGCAATTTTGTATTGTAATAGTTACAACTTGCAAGGTATCGCACTGTGCATTCAATATTGTAGTACAGGTCAATGAGCCAATAATATATATATATATCTATTAGCAAGCCACAAGAAACACATTAGATTAAAATGCATAGATTCATGTCCCGTAAACTAAACCTTTACCAAAACAGTTAAATTCAAACTCTCTGCCAAAGCCTTCTAGCAGCACTAATCCTTGACTCTTGTAGTAGTGTCCAAATATAGTCTGATAGCAGCAGATACATGCCACACCACAGCGATAATCAGAGGGATAATGCTGGACAGCCACCTCTCTGGAGCCAGTAGATCCCTGCCCCACTGTAATGTCATCGTGTTTCTATAAAAGGTTCTAAGTCGAGGGAGTGATGTGTGGCTCTGGAGCCAGGCCTGGGCACTCTACCTTGTTTGCACCAAAGGAGAGGCTGAAAGAGTTTGTAGGTGTAGCGTGTAGTGGGACAACAGGGAGAGGGGCAGCGTGGCTAAATTTATAGTGACCTGAGCGGGGCCGGCCTGGAGAGACAGGTGCAGGCTCCAGTCTGATAATAATACCTCATCTGACAACTACCTTCAGCTCTACTTCACTCACTATATTTAGTCTCCATTTGAAACAGCGCCCGAGGTTTAGAGCTTTGTTCCAGTGTGTACAGGGACTCTAGGAACAACACTGCATGTGTGGTTAGAGATTGGACAGTGGCCGAGCTGTGTCTAGGGAGACTGGCATCTGTGTGAAGATGACATACTAAGCTAGTGCTATTTGCTCAGGTGATATTGCCAATCACAGCAGTGCTCCTGACCTGCTGCTAACACGCCTCAGAGGTACACAAATAGGAGCTGTGTGCAGTTTGTCAAATCCTCATAACATCTGCTGCAACTGCACAAGTATCACTTGAGGGAGACATCTTATGATCTCAGCTGTTTCACTTATTTCATCAGAACTGATTCTGTTCAGTGAGGAGTGGGGAACCAGAGCTTGTTATTCCTCATGACTTGTCTGACAGCAAAACAAATATTAGCTGCACAGTATTATATGTTGTCAACATAGTCCAGCCCTGTCTGTCTGAGATGTCCTGTTCCCGGAGGGAAGTTTTGGGGCTGCTCAACCTTGGACTGCTCTGGGGCACATAACTGCTGTGTCACACTGAACTGAATAAAAATGATGTTGGTTTAACTTTTAAACCAGAAGCAATGCTCCTGCAAATGATGTCGTTCCTTGTGGCCCTCCACCTGTTAGGTTACACTGTAGTGCCCTCTCTGCATCAGTCATTTGCATTGGTAATATGCCTCCACCAGATTCAATTTGACTGTTATATCTCAGCTGCTGATTTACATTTTACTCCATTTTTAAAGGACGTAAAATGAAGACCAAAAATTCAGCTAAGCCTCACTAACTCTGCTTTTAAAATCATCTTCAGTGGGTGAAGGCACACTTGCCCTGCTCATGGTAATGCAAAGCAGGATATCAGATATCCCTGATAATGCTGACGTATTAGGCTCTGTCATAATGAAATAATATGGTCGGCTCAAATTGCTAACGCCACAAAGATCACAGAAGATTGTAAAGTCAGAGTCTGGCCCTTTTAGAGAAGGTTATGTTTTAATAGTCTTTAGAAAATGAGCTTCCATGCACTTACTGGTTTCTTTGTCCGTGTTTTGTTATGACAGTGTTTGGAAACAGAGAGAAACTGCAGCATGTCATTGAAGATACAGCTTTATCAGCCCTGCCTGTTGGCTGCAGACTCCAGGAGAAGAATCATTTTGTGTTTTGATGTGTATGGCAGCGCTCCGAATACTTGTCTTGGTGCTTGTGAGAGAGGAATTTGCTGGAATATATTTGATGAAAGTGCTGCACAGTTGTTATGTTTACTGTTGCTAAGTGAACGTAGTGTGGGGTTTACCGGTGACCTTAGGTTGACTCGTCAGCCGTCAGCTGGACCCTTCACCCAGCTTCATGTCGTGCGCCTTGGATCTCAGGGGAATGTGCCATTTAAACCATTAGAGTGTAATATGAGAGTGAGGGGCAGCCGCACAGTCAGTGGTCGGAGTCAGGGTCAGCAGGCAGTCTTATCTGTATTCTGTTTCATACAGCCAAGGTCACTGTCACTACACATACTCGCCATTGGTCCCAGTGGAGGAGGCGAGGGGAAGCCAATAATGGAGAGAGGTATAAGACTGAGGTATGTGGAGGAGGCTGGAGCCAGCAAAGGTCTAACCTGCCCTGGGCCAAGACGAGCTGGAGCCCTGCCAAGACCAGAGAATCTCATTTAATCAGTACAGCCACTGAAGAAAGTGGGCAAGAAATAAAGGCGCTACCAACAAATGAATGAAGGAGCGACGCAACATGCTAATTCCCCCCGGATGCTACTTAAGCACATGGCCTGTTGGTAGGTGGCTGGATCTCTATGAATATGTATGAGCATTTCTAAGTGCTTATTTTCTATTGCGTTATTGTCTCACTGCTCTCTGAACGTATTTTTAATGTATAAGAGCTGAAGAAACGCTTGAGGCTATGGTAAACATAGGGAAGAATATGATAAAGTGCTGGTATGCATTAGGAGAAGAGCACTGCTTGGTGCTGACAGACCTAATGCTTCATAATATCTCATTTAATCATGTATTTTTAGCTTGTTAATTTAATCCAGGAGTTGTATTATTAAGCTTTATATGCTGTAGGAAAAACGAATAAATCTCATCATTTGTTTGTGAGCAGCTAAAGTGCACCATTAGAATAGACCTAAATGAGATAAATAGATACATCTGCTGGTTTAACAGACATATGAGACCAGTTAATGAAGTGAGTGTGTTATTGCATGCATTTGGATAGGTTTACGCAGTTGATTTAAGGAGCTTATAGTCTTGGCAGTGTGTTTTTAGAAGCATTTTCCACATATAACTCACAAATGAGTCCCCAGCAGCGGTGGGCAGCTCTGACTCAGGTTCTCTTTTCATACATGATTTGCCGTCCCAGTTTCTTTTTGCCTCAAGCCACAGCCAAGCACCTCGCCCTCTATTTATCAATTGGTATTAGGCGGTGGTAGGTAGGCAGGCGGGTCAATCCACCTCCAGATGGGCCCATATTAGAGACAGCCGCTCCATCCATCTGAGCCCAAACTACCCAAGCCCTTCTGCCAGGAGTTCACTCCGAGTTAAAAAAGTCTCAGAGGGGATCTGGAACTCTTTCTCAACATTTCAGAAGTTATATCTAAAATAAAGTTTTGAAAATGGTTTTAGCAGTCACCCTTGAATTGAGGACTTGATGATCCTCTATCACTTTGTCAGTGAAGAGGTCATCACCTGTGAGCTGCTAGTAAACAAATTAAGAACCGACTGGAAAGTAGTACTTGGAAATATCAAGCCTCAAATGGACAAAATGGCTGCCAATTGTGTAAACAGCCATTTATTCCACTGTAAACACAAATGTTAACCCAAGCCAAATGATATTGCAGGCTAAATGCTAACGCACATTATTGTACCGTGAGTTATTGCAAACTTAAAGCTAGCTAAAACACCGTCATGGCCTTCTGGAGTTTTCACAACCAGAGAGACTGAGAGAGAACGAAACTTGCTGCTGCTTGAAGCTCGCTCATGAAGATTCACGCAAACATAAATATATAAACTTCTTATGCATTATTCCTTCTCAAACCAATCA
This sequence comes from Philypnodon macrostomus, assembly GCA_036025475.1. Lineage (NCBI taxonomy): Eukaryota > Metazoa > Chordata > Actinopteri > Gobiiformes > Eleotridae > Philypnodon > Philypnodon macrostomus. Next base: position 8,888 of record JAVQKC010102607.1, on the reverse strand, counting down.
CTTTGGCTTGTCAACTCTGCCACTTCCTCTAGCTTGTCTCTTCTCTCTTTCTGTTTTCCCTGGGCCCATAAAATTTGGAGCACTTTAATACAAAGATGAAATGGGCCAAAAGGAAGTGTATGATGAGAGAGATGGTGCTGAATATGGACTGCAAATGGGAGCCACAGGTGACGGGTCTCCTCCATCAGCCGAACTCTTTCTTTTTGCAAACCCCACATCTTCACTTTGCCAGTCATTTGCAATCTCGCTCTCTCTCTTTTTTTACTTTTGTGCCGTCTCTGTACAAATATATAGGCTGTGGTTGTGTGGATAATTAGCCGAGGTTTATTCATTATGGATGCGAGCGGGTTCTGTGGGAGCCAGTGAGTGGGCCTCTCGCCGAGACTCATCAATTAAACAACAGAGTTTCCCAGGCTTTTGATTAAAGATAAAGAGGAAATATGATGATCAATGGAGACCTGTTAGAGACTGGCAGAACGCATGGACAAAATGTGAAGAGGGAGACACTCAGAGGCAGAGAGACGGACATAAAACTACTCGAGGCTTCAAGTTCACATTTAAAAAGAACTTTCAACGTTCGCTCAATGAGAAAATACAGGGGTAAATACGTTATATGGAAATAAGTTATGGAGATGTGTTTACAGGTGGTAAGGTTCTCACAATTGGAACAGGTAGAGGCATCCTCAAAAGCTCCTCAAAAGCTTCTGATGGTATAATGAAGATTGTTCACTATAATCCAGTTTTATGAATTTGAAAATTGACAAATTGGAAAGAGGAAAAAAACACACATGGACTATAAATCACAAAATCCAAGAACAGGCATTTAATCTGGAAGGGCAGATTATTCATCTAACTATAGGGCGCATTCACACCAGCACAGATGTCTACAGACACAAAGAATCACAAATGAAAGGAGTGAAGCAGTTCTATTCTACAGCAGCAGGCTCCTGTGTGTTTCCCAATACGTGATAATATACAGAAATAAACGGCTCCTAAACAGTGCATTATCCTCTCATATTAACTAACTGCCATCTCTCTTTATAATCTAGGCTAGTTTTGTGATTATATCTGTCAATATGAACTGTAAAACAAGCCGCTAAAGTCGAAGCTCTTTCTCCACAAACCAAAACAAGACGTCTTCACGCAGCACTTCACGGAACGTATAATAGTCTGCATTTCAAAATGGTGGTGTGAAAGCAAAGGTTTTGTGAACCATAAACATTTTATAGTCCTATATCTGATAATTGTACAAACTATCACATACAGCGCTTTTCATGTTATAAAATTCCTCTTGTCAATATTCTTCTGCTGTCTTCGCAACTGTAGGGTAGCCTGTGAGATAATTCAGTTTTATGATGTTCCTATAAAGCTGTTGCATTCGTGGGAGACATATCAATATCAGGAGAGACTACTGAGGAACATGTAGTGATATTATGGAGCTCTTTTCATTTCCATTACACAGATTACATTAATATGTTAAGTGCTGTGTTTTATTCCAGAGAACGGGTCAAAACTCAAAAGCATAGCAGTGGTGAATATTTCATGTGACATCATGGCTCTGTGGGAATCACTCTCGCATCAATCGTCAGTCCACCCACACGCACACCACACTTGGACCGGTGCCAGTACCATACCAGCTTCATCTGAGTTAATCCCCTGTTCCCATGCCCGCCTTTATACTTTACTGCACCTCAATCACTTCTTTGGTGTCTTTGTTATCTCTTTCATTCCCCTCTTTTTGAGTTTTCTCACCTCCTGCCACTCTTGTCTCTTTGTGGTCAGCTGTTTAACACTCCCAATCTTCTCTCTGGTTCCCCTGTGGAGAATAGGGGCATATAACCTGCTTTCATCTACGTCCAATAATTCATACATGAGTGACAGTGGAAGTTAAAAGGGTTACATTTGACGACGCAGCGGGAGATTCTTCGGGGGTGAAATCCTGTTATGTGGTACGGTTGTCACACGTTCACCGGGCAGCCTTGCGCACACCTACTGTCTTTCACTGAACATATGGGCTTCTCAAGAGGACTCCCACATGTTCCCCTGCCTTCTCACCACCTCCTTGAAGTCCATGCCAAGTGCTCCATGATGGGGCCGGCCGTGATGCTAGCGTTAATTGATGCCATGTTTGATTACACTCGAATACACTGAGGGAGCTTGTTGCCAGGCTGCTGTCCAATAAGTGGCTGTGTTTGAACTGTCATTTGATTCACACAAAACACACAAAACCTTAACTCATGTCAAATTAGATTCACCTATATTTCCAGTTTAGTTACTTCACTAGCTTTTTAAGTATTCATCAAAATGGTGCAGGTACGGTGAAGAGGAGTTAGCTAATGCATCAAGGGAAGTTTTATCTTGACCAGTGAGTTTTTTTATTACATTTTTTTGGGCTCAAGAGTTATCAATTAGAGATAGTAAGTGTCTATGCATTACTGGCTGATGAGACCTATTTAAATGCCCTTTCTGACCTTATCAGCCATCTACTGTGACTGAAATATCTGGGTGCCCCATTGGAAATTCAACAGAGTTGGGTAGTACTCAGTTACATTCACTTGAGTAACTTTTTGAATAAATTGTACTCCATAGAGTAGCTTTACTGCATAATACTTTTTACTTTTACTTGAGTAATAATACTTTGAAGTAACTGTACTCTTACTTGAGTAAAATCTTTGAAATCTAGAAAGAGTACTTTTACCACCTCTGTGTGTCCTGTAAGAACAGCTTTATGTGAAAAATGTGGAAATTTTGTTCCTTGTGCCTCAATTTTTGAAAATACTATTTACGTTTTAGTTTATCTTTTGAAAATATAAAACTCTGTTTATTATCTTTTAATTTTTTTTTGCCAGATTGCCACAAAATTAAACAGATAATCTGACATCACGCTCAAACAGATACTCAGAACTTGAGGAGTTTTTTCACCCAATACTTCTCTACTCTTACTCCAGTATTCATGTGAATGAGTACTTTTTACCTTTACTTTACTAAGATATTTTTTTAAGTAACGGTACTCTTACTTGAGTAAAATGATTGTCTACGCACCTCTGGAATTCAAACCCCTACCTTTTGGCACCAAATGTAGATTAATTGTCCATATATTTATAGGTGGGCTCTCCCATTAAATTTGATCTGACTATGTGGAATCTGTTATTTTTAATATGGGTTGGCTCTAATGTAATATTTGCATTGATCCAATTTTCTTGTGTTTTCTGGTAATCCACCTACATTTCACTTGATAGCTTCAATTGCTGGGTTGCAGGTGACATCACAACATTCTATGGCCCTATACATTTTAATGGGAGATTAACAGTGTTGTTAATCTGCAGATTTTGTGTGTGTTTGGAGAGGGGGACTAATGGACCTGGTCACTGATGATCATATTCAACATTTGTAGATTTTTCTTGGTGGGATATTTCTTGTAAAAGTCCCATATAGTTAATACAGATTTCTGGCCCCTGACCCCCATCTGAGGGTATGACATCATCACTTTCTAGAACATGCAACCCAGCCATCCACTTGCTTTTGGAACCGTCACTCATCATTTCTCATCTTCAAATATTGAAGCACACGTAAATGAACATGAAAAGCTCAAGATCAATTCAACATTATTGCAGACACTGAAAACTATGTCCTCAATTTTAGAAACTGCATCTATAGGAACTGAAGGCTGTGCTTGTTGCCAAAATCACTTTCATCTCCCGACTAAAAAACATTCCTTCAAGCTCTAATTTGTTAGAAATTTAAGCAAAAAGACCTCAATAAAGTTTTGCAAGTGTTTATGTCCATAGCGCCAAAATGAGAGGCTAATGTATGTCTTATTTTGAAGTTTGTTCCAGTGTCCATAATTACATCTGTGGCTTCACATCCATCCACTTCGACTAACTTGAATGTTTTTGTGTGATTCCTTGTGGTGCTGAATCAAACAACTGCCAAATTGGAACAGTCTTCATTCACATTCTTTTCTTTTTGTCATCTTTGATCATCATAAACAGCATCTGGTGCCATCTACTATATTTCCTAGCTAATCGAGAATGCATCCCAGCATCTGGCCAGCTCTGAGTTTGTAGCCACATATTAACTTTGCTGGCAGCCTAAAGTAAACTCGTGGGTATGGTGGAAATATATGTTTTACGCATTTTTGAGGGTTCTTCTCTCGCCGTCGGCCTGAGGCAGCGCTTCAGCCCTTTTGGCATCACCAGTTGGAGCATGTTGCCAGGTTACATAGCATTAGCCTCATTACTCACACTCCCTTCAAAGCACTTGCCCATCATGTCTCAGGGATAAAGGATTCTGTGTTGAAGCTTAGATTCAGCTCAAATGAGTTGGTTGGCTGCCCGTGAAGAACATCTACATTCAGAACCCCGCTTTGTGATTTTCTTATTGGATTGGATTGGATATAGGTTTTTTGGGCCCTGGGTGTTTTTGCATCCAGTTCACTGATCTTTATTGGACTTGCATTTTGCAGACCACAGAAAGAAGAACTCTTACAATCTAATAAGTGTGACACCTGGCTCTTAGGGGCTTTAGGAGAAGAGTAGTCATTCCTCTGCCAACTCTAAACTTTAGTGTAGGAGGCTTGCTTATTTTATCACCAGCTACTGTGGCTGAATAATTCATTGAAAAACAATCCAAATTGACTGTCAAAGTTGTAGCTGATATAATTCTGCTCCTGACAATTTAATAAGTGCCTTTCATTAGATACAAATTTCCAATAATTAGTGGAGCATTACAGTGACAATTATTTGAACAACAATATTGTGTGGACTGGATCAAACAAATAAGAGAAGATTAGAACATTGGGGCAGCAGTGGATGTGTGGTGGTTCAATCCCTACCCAGTTCATTCTGCCCTTGGATCTCTGGGCAGAACACTCCACACCCTTGTTTGATTAACTTAGTGTCATTGTTTTGGTGTAGTAGCTTTAGGGGCTGTAGGCGTGGTATGGCTACCACATCTCGTCAGTCTGCCCCAAGTACCCCAAGTAAAGTGTGACTGTGGAGTGCAAAGTGAGTTGAGTGTCAGTTCATTTTTAGAAGTTCTGAACACAACTACAAAGGTTTCAAGGTATTTACCAGAGTTGAAAAAAAAGATCAGATACAATCAATTGTATAAACAAAGCATTGCAAGTGACCAGACTAGCTGAGTAGATAAGGCCAATACAAATCAATAGAACTGCAGTGTTCTGTACGTGAACACTGTAGATACATTTAAACTTGTAATTAACAACAGAAATAACTCCATATTGATATATGAATCTTTTTTTCTGTAGGGGAAAAATAAGGGCAGTATCCAAACACTCACACTTGCATTCCCTTGTCGATTCATATATTTAACTCTGCCAGAGTTTGTTGTGTTGCCATAGCACCAGTTGGCATTGAGGGACACAGAAAGACTTGACTGTGGAGTACAAAATAAAGAAGCAGCGCTGGATGTCGAGGTGGATGTTCAGGTTAATTAATTCCTCTGCGCTTTCTCTCATCCTGCTATTCAATCTTTTTTTTTTTTTTTTTTGACACCATTCCTTCAACATGAGTCACCGTGATTAGCGCTGGGCAGCCATTTCAAAGCTGACATGCGGCTGTGCTGCACAACATCCAGCTTTTTTCTATTTCTGTCTAAATATACTTTCAATGAGTTTAGTTGAAACTACTAAGTAAAAAGAGCATGCCCACATATCACCAGTTATATCTATATTGCAGTACTCAACATATTATGCTGCATGTCCTTTTGAGCCCTAACATGTAATCATTTGTGTGTGCCTCTGCATTTGAGTGCTTTTAAACAATAGGCGTGTGTGATAGCAGGAGACTCCCCCCAAGCCAGTTGAATCAAAATGGAGGCTCAGATGGTGATGGCTGTCCTTATCTTGTCATGAGCCCAACAGTTTGAGCTTTGAGTGCAGGACATTACCACTATCTCAGCACCGGTCTCCAGATGTTTCAATTCAACGGTCCCTGTTATTTGTTATCTGCCTGTGTCATCTCATTCAGACTCCACAATGAATTTATGCCCTTTCTTTTCCACTCTCTTGTTCATATTATTTCTACTCCTCTATTTTTGGCTTGTGTTTTCATCAATGCTCTTTTGTTGAGGTTTTAGCCTTGACATCTGTCCGTCAACTGTAGAACCAGATAACAGGAAACAGGATTGAACTGCACTTTACCCGTTGTTGTGTCCAAATAAAAACTTGGTGGTTTTAGGTGAATTGTTAAACAAATGTGAGAGAAAATGGTTGTTTGTCTGTGTATGTCAACTAGCTGGCCACTACCCTAGTTGTACCCCACCTAAAGCCCATAGTTACTTGATATAAGCACCAACAATCATTAGCAGGAGTAAGAGGCAGATGAATAAATGACTATACCTCCCACTATTCTGAAGCCCTTTGTAATTGATCAGGTGTTGCATTGTCTCTCGTAATCTGTATTAATGTTAATTAATGCTACGGAAATGGAACTCAAATTAAAAGCTCCGGTGTCAGGGTGGGTCTTTATCACACTTTTTAGCTCGCGACCAAATTAAATAATGACTGGCTTTTTATTCTCAGAGGCCGCACACTTCTTTGTTAGCGGGAATATTGAATGGCGCCGTTTCACATGCGGGCACAAAGAGCAGAGAGCATGGGAGCGAGAGGCGACACACAGATTTGAGCCCAGCGCTGGCCCGGGGGCATGTGTACAACAGAGAATGTACCATCATGTGTCAATAAACAGGCAGGTTGCTGTTGCACAATCAATCAGAGCCCACAGCACTGATTCTGTGCTAATTGCAACACAATTCCAACTACAACTAAATAAATGTCATGAATATTTGAAAGATTTCCATCCATCCATCTTTTTCCGCTTATCTAGGGCTTCCCCCTCCCCAGACACCTCCTCCAGCTCCCAGACAAGCTGAGAGATATAATCCCTCCAGTGTGTCCTAGATCTTCCCAAGGGTCTCCTCCCGGTGGGACATGCCCGGAACACCTCCCGAGGGTGGCGTCCAGGGGGCATTTTGAAAAAGATGCCCGAGCCACGTCACCCAGTTTAAGCAATTATTGGGTTTATAAGACAGAATGCTGCCAATGTTTAGTGACTAACTGTGTCTTGTGCCAGAATGTTTGGAACTGATTGTAGAATTATTGTCAAACAGTGTCAAAAGCTACAAAGATAGCCATAGCTATTTTGAAACATGGGCATTGTTACCCAAAACATTTACTACACTTCAACCTAAAGTTCTTTGCCAATTGAGTATTTTTTGTGCAGTTTGAGTTGGTTCTAGTAATAGCCAGGGTTGGAGCCATGTTCTTTGTAATTGCAAATGCCATTGATTCTGTGTTTACAAGTTGGAGGCATAGGGCCCCTTGTTTGTTTGTTGGTCTGCATCTAAATGTGGTTTAGTTTTTGTCCGTTCAAAATATAGGTCACCTGTGTGAGCTAGAATGTTAGTTAGAATGAACTCTGGAGGCCTAGTAGAAGCTGAAATATCACAATTTACCACATTCATTGTCAATCTGTTTATCTTTCATATTTGTCCACAACAGTTGTAAAAGCATAAATTTACAATGTAGTTGTTTTTGCAAATGCCAATGTTGATTAAAACTATATGTGGTAAAACTGTGTGTCAAATAACCCGTCTTATCCGTCCATTATATTTGGCATTTATGCATTAATTGCTCACACAAAATGGAGTGCCTTGGTTTTTCCCACAGCTGACGGAAGCCTACATGAATGGGCTCACTTAGTACAAAAACTCTGATTTATTCCTTAAAAAAATACATGAATCACATTTTTATTCAATTTATCTCACTATAACACAATTACCATCCTACACACAGAGGCGTATTGTAAGTAAGGCGACAATAGGGACTTCACTACTGATGGGAGCCATGACAGTCCTGAAAGCACTAAGGCCCGGGGCCATGTGGTGAAGTTACTGTACTATTGCGTTTGGTGTGTCCACCTACACACAGTCAGTGCATCACATTTGCATTGTTTCTTGACTGCCAGTATCTAAAAAAACACAACAAACAACAAGAAGTAGAGCAAGCTGGTTTTGAAGAAAGTGGGCAAACAGACTTCATACTGCAACTCAAGGCACATCATAGATTGAGAAGACAACTTTGTACCTCCACTCAAAGGGGGGGGGGGGGGATTCCTTTCATGTACATTGCAAACCTTCCCCTAAAGCTTTGCAGATATATCTTTTTTTCTGTTAAAAATCTCTTGAATGTTTGTCAGAGTACACGATACAAGTATGGAAGAACATTTCTGGAGAAAGTAACCCAGTATATTTTATTTGATGCTTTGTTGTGTGTGTGTCCTCTTCTCAGTATTTTTAAATGGCATACTCTGTCAACAGTCACAGCAGGGGTGGTCTGTCTGCTTGTCTATGTTGCCTTTACAGCAGTGCCCTGTTGCTCAAAAGCCCAAAGAAAAGCCAATCAATAGACAAGGCACTTACCCTGTTATTTACTGAAGAAATATGTCTGCAGCCACCAAACTGTCTGACCGAAGGCACCACAAAGAACAGTGGTAGGACCAGTGTTTTTAATGGAGAGAGAAGAGGGCTCTGTGTGTTGAACTTTTGGTCAGGTGGGTTTTTGAAGGGCCCACATGAGCTGCTTCATTCCTCTTCACTGGCTTTGTGACAGGTATAGAGCAATCTTTCTACCCCAAAACCACCATCCTTGAGCTTGCACTGCACAAAACACCTTAATAAATACTGAATATACATTCACAGGCCACCGTATTAGGATGACCTCTAGTACCTGGCATCTGGTATCTTCTATTGATGTACAGGGATCTTCAGCAAAACTCGATGTGACAAGTCATTATCAGAGCTATCAGTCTTACTGTTACCCCAAATCTTTATCTGGGCTCTGACAAGTTTTTTTTCTGTAAAGCATG
>JAVQKC010102598.1:0-10464 GCA_036025475.1 Philypnodon macrostomus | reverse complement strand
TTCGCGTCGCAGGTTTTGCAGTTTCGCGTCGCAGGTTTCGCAGTTTCGCGCCGCAGAATGGTTTTGTCGCGCGAAACGCGTCTTTACATAGACATAACATTGAAATCTGTCGCCGGTTTTGCGGTGTGAACGCAGCATAAGCAGTGATCAGTCAGTCACAGTTATGGTAAAAGAAATAATTATGTTTACCGGTTTGCATTCATTACCGCCACCAAGGAGGTAACAACTGCTCAGATTGACTGCTCATGAGAGCCACTGTTGTTGTCAACAAAGATTAGTCCCTTAGAAGATGTACAAAATGTGCATATTAACTCACTTAATGTTTGAATTAAAGTGTGTCCTGCCAGGTTAGACACTATAGCTTTTGACAGACTACCCAGATTCCTTTAGGTTCTATTTATTGTGTGCATATAGGAGAAATTAGCTACCATGGCGGAGGTCTGCACTCTCCGAGTGCTTTCTAGTTTTGTCATTTTTTCTAGATGTGTCCAGTCCCACAGAAGGTTCTATTTTAACCGGTTGTTTTAAGAGTGCATAGGGGTAATGAGCTACTTTGGCGGAGGTCTGTGTTCTTGAGTGCTTTCTAGTGTTGTAATTACTTTGATCTTGACGTGTGTGCGCCTTGAGATAAATAGTAGTACTCATCTTGTTCAGTAGGTGTTACAAAAAAAAAGATACAGTTATTCAAGTTGTAGGAGGGAAACTCCACCTAACACAAACAGTCCATCAGAAAAATAAATCAAACTAAATCAGTGACTTAATATTGACTTTTTTTTTTTTACTTATTGGACATTTCTATATGATTTTGAAAATGAATACAAAAAATATTAAATAGGGAACTGTAAAAAAAATACATTAAAAGTTTTTACATTAGCATTTAAAGCTAGCCACAGGCAACGGAATGAATGGTCACTGCATTCCAGAATTCATTCTGATGTCATAATCATTCATATATTGACCATGTTTGGGTATATAGTTGAAACATATGATTTATAGAATCACTCGAGACAAGACATCAAAAAGCATTGACGGGCATCAAGGTTAGAAGTTGGAAATATACTAACAGCAAAATGGAAAGTCTTTTGAAAACACTTGAATGATAAAAACCAAAAGGTCATTGAGACCACAATGGCGGAGGGAGAAATTACTCCCTCAGATTCGACGAGTTGGAGAAACCTTCTGAAAATGAGATTGTGAAGGTCTGCAATACACTTGTTAAGGGAGACGTGAAGTTTGCACAGCCTCAAAGTGATGGATCCACTGAGAACATCCAGGTACTACTGCTGGTGGATACATCATCTGAGGGCGCTGTCTGTAGTACTGATGTACTTGAGTCAGTGGAGACCAGTATGAACATCGGAAGAAACTGAAACTGAGATTAAACCAGTTCTTGTCCATGCTGACTCAACAAGGAACAAGTGGAGCCTAGAGCAGCGCCTCTAGAATTAGAGACTGAGCAAGACTTTCAGGCTTACTACAGGAACAAAAAAAAAGAAGAAGAGAGTCAATAAGATCCAGGAAATCACAGAGGTCACTCAAAATACGGTGAACATCGCAACACCTCAAAGTCAATCAAAGACCAACCAATGCCTACAATCCAGTGATGAGGAGATCCTTGAGGCTAAAGCGTCCACAAAGCCTCAATGTGAACCTGAGCTCAACCTGAGAACAGAATTGATGAGACAGGGGTTGAGGCTGTGGCGAAAGAGTCCACAAAGCCTCAATGTGAACCCGAGATCAACTTAAGACCACAATTTCTGACACAAATGCCAACCATACAAAAGCCCCCATAGCCTCAAATTTGTGCAACAGAAAGTAAAACCAAAATGGACAGCATAGATGCTACCACCAACCAGAGGAGACGAGCCGGAGGAGGAGGAGAGGGAAGAGGAGAGGGAGGAGCCATTAGTGTTAATGGATCAAACCAGCCTGCTTTGGCTTTCTAGACTGGGGGGACGAAAAAGGTCTTTCAGAATAGATTTCTGCTCAATAAATCTTATGTCTTTGCATTGTTAAATTTTTTGTGTGCACTGGTTCTGTTTGATTTATACCTGTTTAGAATAGGATTCCTATTGTGACCGTGTTTGTTATAGTGTATATTATTGATTGATATTTGATTGAAAGCCCATTCTATTGTCATTCATGATACAAAATGACATAACACATAACATCACATTACAAAAATCTATATGAAAACATTTGCTTGGAAATTATGGCTGCACAATATCTTACATTCATTTACACTGTTAATGGTCTGCGCTCTCTGAGTTTAGTCTCTAGTTTATTATCTGCTTCTACTTTAGCATAACAATGCTCATTGACTGTCAACTGAGCTTTACAACATTCACTGGTGGTTAAAAAATGTATTTATTTATGTAAAACAGTAGTAAACTATTACTTTTCAGACCAATAGCCTGGTACCTTAGAGAAACATCTTGTTAGTGATTGGATGAACCAACTGAGAGTGACCACCAGTTATATCCAATCAGATCAAGACCGTATTGTTTACATTAGTTACAGTTTAACGATGGCTTTATCGTCAAACTCAAAACTTGACCACAATACTGTTTATACTGCCACATCACTGGTTAAGCAGCAGTGGTTCGACCGGTCAGTGCCATGTTGGAAACATAAGTTCGGATTTATTTTAAGTAAAATGAAAGTGGTCATTTTGGTTATATTCCCAATTCAACTATACCGTCAAATTCCACCACTGTAGTTTTTGACAGTCCCAGGCCTATATGTATAAAGAGGGTTGCATCGGTAAAACAATCTGGTGTAAACCCTATGCCATATTATTGTGCAAATTAGAGTTCAAATCGTAAGTCAATGCATGCCAGATCATTTGTTGTGGTGACCTAGCAAGGAACAAGTCCAAAAGAAAGATGAGTCGTTTCTTTATTGCCAATGGGAAAAGTTATGTGTTAACTTGCTCACCTACAGAGTACAAAGTAGATTAATCTCACTCCTTTGGTTATTGTTGTAATGACACAACTAACAGTGATAGAAGAAGCTTGTATCTTGGAGTGACATGTCCTGTAGCCCTCTGTGATGGATCCCACCTAGAGCCAGGTGTGCTGCTGTAATTGGCCCACACTGTCCATTCTTCTCCTGCCCTTGGCTGAACTGCAAGCCTCTTAACTGCAATTGTTATATTCTCACTCTCAGATCATTATCTAACTGCGTGCACAGCAAAAACATAAGCCAACACCTGTGGAGAAATGAGAATTGTACTTGTAGAAGATGCTAACTATGTGCCATCTGCTACTAATTGGTATAATTTGTTTTCACCAATTTGCATCTGAAAATGACAGGTTCACACTACCTTTTATTAGATGTTATACCATGTTTGTCTTGCTATATGATGGTGAAATGCTGTGGACTAAAATGGCATTGCATCTGTTTTATCAAGTATCAAAACATAAAATATATTTACCTTTTATAAATTCCAATGGGAACTTGTTGGCACAGGCATCAGATGCAGCTGAGATTTTGTTTATTATTATTATATGTGATCTAAGGCCCTGTCCAGACGGAGGCAAAAGTATTTTACCGTTTAGGCCAACGCCAATGTTTCCATGTTTACGAGCAGTACTCCTCTTTTCTGAAACGATAGCATTGTGGCCCCTCCTCACTCTTACAACCCGATGCACTCTGACAACAACAACAAACATAGCGATGCCCAGTGTTTTCGTGGAAGTGTCACAGCGGCACCAACGGCCCGGGCATACACACTACAGCGTTTCAGTGGAGCTGCGTGAACCCGTGTGGACTCAGATATTTTCTAAAACGATTCCGCCTTTACAAGAGATGTTTTTGAAACTATACCATTTTTGTCTCTATGTGGACTAAGCCTAAGTGTGTTCAAATGACAGTCATAATAAAATAGAAGTCAATTAAAAAAATAAAAGTACAATAACTCAAATGCAAGGCTGGTATATTATGTACCCATCTTGCCCAGCACATGGACACATCCCTCTCTCCAGGCAGTAGAACCCAACCTACCCAACTTTAGGACCGTTAACACCCCTTACATGAGGTAGAAGTACCCTTCCCACCCAGCACACTGACAGGGGGCATCACATGTAACACATGACACAAATCAATACCAACTGGCAAGAAAAATCCCACAAAGTCTACAAAACATTTTTCAGATTGTTTCTTTTATACAATGCTGAACACATCCCTAATCATTATAGATCGCACACAAATTTTGAAACCATGATATTCCTTAAACCCAGTTCTCACTGCCTGCCTAGCTTGAACATAGCTGCCTATTTGCTCCCATGTTTTTCAGCTCAGGAAGTTTATATTTAACCTGAGCAGACAGGCCGAATTTGAGTGCTCTCTGGAGAAGGGTGCTATGTCTCCCGCCGTCCCACCCTTCCAAAATGAGAGGGTGCCTTTGCGCTGCGGCCACTTTAATTACCCCCAAAACAGCTGCAAACACATAGGCCTATAGGAAACCAATGGTACATCAGTGCTACAAGCCGTGCAGTGCGGTGCAGAGGCCAGGCTAACCTCAGCTCACTCCCATGCCAAGAAGGGCCCAGTGCTGCCTCATCAACCCGGCTGAATGAAATTGCAGGGTGGCAGGGGAAAGCATGTCTGACAATGAAATGTCACGGTCCTTGTCCCACTGGCTGGGACAACAGGGACCGAGGTATGTCGCTTCAAATCCATATACACCACCACAGCTGCTGAAGAGAAGTCCAATGGAGCAGAGAATGACTGGAGCATCCACAGAGGTAGAGTGTTAAGGCACATGACACAGAATATAGGTGCAGAAAATAAATAAAACTGAGCTGACTTTAAAAGCCAAGTTGGCTTGGACTGGACATATAGAAATTCCATATCTTCCACACATCCAATGTCTAGCTATTGTTAAAATTATTGAATGCCCCAATGGATGTGCATGTTAAATTGATTAGCTACCCCTGTAGCCACATCTGGCCTTGGGCAGAATAACAGGCATAGAGCCTCTCTGATCAGTGTGTGTTGGAAATCCCCACTCATCACATGTTCTCTGATATTGTGCAATCTAGCAGGGTGCTGATGTGCAGGTCTCCTCCTTGTGACACCCACCTGCCTGTTGCGCTCGTCCATGATGCGGGTGATCTGTATCTTCTTGCGCCCCATGGCTGCGTTCTCTCCGTCACTATCACCTTCAGCGATATCAGAAGAACAACACTAACTTTCTGTTCACTCTCCTAGCACATGGTGTGACTGGCTCTCTGCGACGTACCACTGCTCACCAACAACCTGTGAGGAAAGAAGATAAAAACTGTTTAGGCTTTTGAATACAACCAATGTGTTCTCAGGCCAAGTATGAGAGCCACATGGTGTAAAACCTACTTTATCAAGACGGTCTACACAAATTTAGTGGCATACTTCAACCACTGTTTCTAATGTTTTCATAAATTATTGCAGATCAGGGAAAGTGTCACCTCTAGTTATAATAACCATCCAGGCAACTCTGGGCCTTAGGTGGACAATGGTCAGTAAGTTGTGGGGCTGGCACTTGGGCTAACCCGTTTTGGAAAGAAGGGCTTCACAATAGTATGTAGGATTAGCGCTCTGTGGTTATTTTTCTATATAGGCAAATTCAAATGGGTTCCCTTAACTAAAAAGGAACCACAAAACACATTTAAAATCCACAGTCCCAAAGAAGAAAAAACAATGTTGTACCATCACCAGTGATCATACAGCCAATAATATAGGATTGATTAGGAAAGTACAATAAAAGTGTCCCCAAAAGATTCCATGGATATGGATTTCAAGACTACTGCTGCAATCAATACTATGTGAATAGCAAGCAAACTGTATGTAAAAATGTCTGCCATTAAATAATAGTCTCTTTTTACTACAATGGCAATCTTCAACTAAATGTATCTCATGTATGGCGATAAAAGACTGTATTGTGATTCATTAATTTATGCTCTGCTCTTCACCGTCATTTTTAATGTAACAATGCCAATGTTCATATAATCAAAAAAGGAAAATACATATTAATTTTTGATGAACATCTAATGTAGATAGAAGTTGTATTTCTAAAGGTTTTAGGAAGATAAAAAAAAGTTAACTAAAAGCATGATAAAATTGAAATTGTAATCTTGGCTTAAGACATTATATGTGATATCACATTTATAACATACCCCGACTATGGATATTGATTCCAAGACTACTGCCGCAATCAATATGAATTGTAAGCAAACAAATCATGAACAAGTAAAAATGTCTCACATTAAATGATAAATAGTTCCTTTTGACTGCAAGGACTTAAACCAATGGCATCTTGTGGCTGTAGTGACAGAGTAGCAACATTTATTTGCTTTTTCTCGGGTCGACCCACTAACATGATGAAGAGAGCACCCACTCTCCAGCTGACAGTAGCTTAACTGTCTAGGGCATTGGTAGAAGCCAGAGGGACTGATCCTATTGTAGAGGGATATTCCCATAAGAACTTGTAACCTGGCCGCCGGTTCAGAATCCATCCCTCCCCAGGGAAAGTGTCCTATCTGTGGGCTTGGAGATAGAGCCCCTTCCCTAGAGCCACATTCATCATGTCCAAAAACAACTCCCAGTCCCCGATGAGTTCAGATGGAGAAAGGTTAACCACTCTGCCGGTTTAGATGCAGTCAGATGTGGTGGTGAGGAGAGGAAGCCGGGGGCCGAGCTGGCACAGTCACAGAAAATGACCAGTTGTGCAGACACACTGTTATTATGGGTTACTCACAGACTGGCATTAGTGTCTGGCCGGGCTCCAATGTAGGCAACATTGACTTAGCTCACCTTTCTAACTCCCTACCCTATAACCAAAGTGTTTGTCAGGAACATATAAGAAAATATAACATTTTGAACAATCACACAATCAACATACATAGCTGAAGACAGTAAAGTATTATGCACAAGAAAGGTCCTTCAAATACAGCTGGTCATAAATACAATAATCAGAATACGTATAATGCATGTTATCACAAATGATGCCACACTACCATTACATACTAGAGATGAGTGGCCATACATCCTAATTTAATTAGACTAGAAACAAAAAATCAGAGTGAAGTAATTCAGAAACTATGTTTCATATTGTATTTTTTTTTACTTAAATTAATTTAAGTTAAATATTGTTAACTTGACTCCAATGATGCTTTCAAGTGCACGTGGGACAGTTCGGGTGGTAGTTTTCAGAGATTGCAACACATTTACCCGACTTGTATACGTTCACATCTTTTGCTCGGAAATTTGGGATCCAGAAATGTCAAAATGTAGTTCAATATAGTAAACTAATTGCAGTCCCAACTGCCTAATATATTTGTGGCTTCTGATGATGGAGCAAAATACATTCAAAGTTGAACTAAATGACGCTGAGGAGATAAATCATTTAGTTGTAGCTAAATGACAGGTTTGGTGCAGCTAGC
The DNA here is from genome assembly GCA_036025475.1 of Philypnodon macrostomus. Lineage (NCBI taxonomy): Eukaryota > Metazoa > Chordata > Actinopteri > Gobiiformes > Eleotridae > Philypnodon > Philypnodon macrostomus. The sequence goes on along the minus strand of JAVQKC010102598.1, from coordinate 3,043 downwards.
ATAAAATATACATTACTCTTACTATCAAACTTCAAATACATAAAACCATATGCTATAGCAACAGTATATAATATAATATAGTTTAGTTCCTTAGACTCTCCCAAATCATTTGAATTGATTATTTTCATTCACAACAAACTGAGCTCTTTCATGTTGAAATAGTCAGTGACGTCACAACGGATTTCTCCAATTTGATCAGACGACTTGGTGGCTTGAGGCGTTCATGTGCTCCTCCATGTCGGAAACTCGTACATACGGTAAACCCAACACCACTTGAAAACAGCATATGCACATTGTGGACAAGGCCTTATCTACATAGAAAAATGAAATCAAGAATATCAAATTATTTAAACCAAATTCCAGTCCTAGTATGTTGTTTCACGAAGAAGCAATGCTTAAAAATGGTTGGAAAAAAATAAATCTTTATTTTTACTCCTCCAGGCAGAGTCATGTTCAGATGAGTGTTGAGAAGTGAAGCTAGAGTACAATAGTAATGTCGGTCTCCCTGACAGCAACACTTGTTCTAACACCAAAATAAACAATCATCATTCTGTGAGTCATCCCAGTAAAGTCTGACAGACGGCCGGAGTACTCTACCTGCACATATGGAAGATTATAGGGCTACATTGTTTACACTACATCTATGGTCATCAAAAGTCTAATACAAAAAGATAAATCCTGTGAATGAAGATTATGAAACTTTAAGCAGCCATGTCAGAAGCTCAAATGATAAAGTAAAACAATAGATGCAGTGTGAGTGAGTGTTAGCTGTTGCTGGTCAGAATCATGTGATGTGTGTGCAGTGTGTGTGTGTGTGTGTGTGTGTAGAGGTGACACAGAAGGTGATAAACAAAGTAATAAAAAGTGAAGAGGAGTGAAATTAAAACAGCTCAACAACAAGCCACAAGCACCAGAGTCACAACCAGGTTAGTTCAACAAAAAGAACAAATAATAATAATATTTAAAAAAAACTCATGGACATGCTTGTAAAATATTTGAGCACCATAATGGTTCAGTTGGCTGTAAAAGTATTGGTTGATAGTTAAGTTACTCAGGTAAATATATGGAGTATTTGAAGTCAATCATTTCTTCAACACGAGTGATCTTGACATTTTGATTCAAATATTTTGCATACTCCAAAAGGCATGGTGTAAAGAGATTGATTTTGAATTTTGCAGTAAACATTAATTACAATGTTCATATTAGATTTCATTTTTGGCTTCATTTTTCTTGATTAAAGGGATAGAGCTTACCCTAGCTTTGTCATAAGGACCTAGGTCAAGCACCAGATAAAACGCATAACATTTATTTGGGCTACTATGTGGAATTGACAGGTATATTCACTACTTCATGTCTTTTTGAAAAGTGGAAGTCAGTATATGGATCTTGTAACCAGCTTGTTCTGTGTTTACACATATTTCAGTCAAAATTAGGGATACTACTTTTTTGATTCAAACTGTCCACCATTGTTACCAAGCACGGTGGAGACTGAGCCTTTGCTATAGCTGCACTAACCCAAGTATAACTTTTTTTGTCTACATATGGGGGTATACGGTAAACATATAAAGAATTATTATTACATCCACTTGAATTTTGACTTAAGATTTGTATTGGCTTAGGCCTCTCCCTAGCTTAACTCAAAATAACTGTACTTTTACTCCAATACTTCTTCTATACTTTACCTCGACTAAATCTCAAAAACTCAACCAAGTTACTCTCTTTCCCGAGCACTTTATTAGTCATCTGAATCTATATCACCCGCACGTTGTCTCTCACTAGCTCGGATTGCTCTTATTCATTGTGACACGTTGCAGATGGGTCTAGCAGCAGAAGCCCCCTAAGACAGGACATGGAGAAACAGGGAGGCGCGGTGACAGTCCTAGCCTTTTTCACAATCAATAAAACATGCCCAATTCCCTGTGTAATTACCCAATCCGGCAGCGCGTCCTCCCCCGTGAGCTCGGATAAGCGCGTTATCTCCGTACAAAGTTGAGGAATGGCTCCCTTAACTGTTGTCCTATATAAAATGTAACATAAAATAACAGGCAGGATTTATGCTGCAAAGTTGCTTAATGAGCGCGGAATGAGGCCAGTATACTTTCTGTTTGTTTCTGATAAAGTAGATAAAAAAAGTGTTTTTGGTGACACCTGGTGGTGAAATTACACAATGCCGTTTTGGAGACGCTCTGGTGACATTTTCATCCTTTTCAAACTAACTTCCTAGACTTTTCGTGCTTCTATCTTTAAAGACAAAAGGTTCACATGAAATATCATATGCACTAATAGGTACAATGATGAAGAGCCAGTCGTGGTATTTACCCGTCACTGTCACACACACCATCTTAACCCAGATTTGAGTGCATTAATTATTAGGGACAATATAATGACTTAATACATACTTAATAAGTAATGTGCAGATAAACCATGTGGCAAATTCATTATATTTTGGGTCATCTGGTCTTAGTTATTTCATATTTTAGGTTTATTATTCCTGATAATACAAAGTTTAGTTTAGTTTTTGTATTAGTGGACATCAGGTATCGGTCTATCCTCAAAACCCAGGTATTGAGGTCAGGACTGAAAAACCAAAAGAGTCAAAAAGACAGTTCAATGTGGTACTAAAAGAACATAAAGGGGATGCAGTAGAATGTTTAACCAGAACAGACTAGGCCCTATAGTTAGATTTAAGATGTCTGTCCATTTAAGGTTAGTTTTTATTGGGCAGCTGGGCCTATAACATTTCTCAGTGCTTCCGCTCCTGTGGTTGGAGTCATATTCTCCAAATACCACTGAATCCTATTTCCAAATTAAAGTGAAAGTATTTTTTCTTTTTTTTGCACTCAAAAGAGTGGCCCCTTTTTTAGATATACCTATTTACCCTCTTTATCAATACAAATATGGGGCCCCCGTCCGAGCTGTCATTGTGTCCCTGGGCAAGACACTTAACCCACATTGCCTATGAATGAATGTGGTTGTATGATTGGTGTTCGGTGGTGGTCGGAGGGGCTGTAGCTTACCATCATCAGGTGTGACTGGAGTGAAT
>JAVQKC010102590.1:0-15644 GCA_036025475.1 Philypnodon macrostomus | reverse complement strand
GTCTATAGGGGGCACTATTGAGGTAACTGCCATCATATTGATGTGTTTAGGGCTGGGGGGTAATTAGATGTATGTGCTGTGAAATATACCCGACTTCCCAATTTGAATCCAAAATGGATGACTTCCTTCCTGTTTGTTCTAGGCTTGGGCCAAAATAATATTTAATGTTTTGTACAATGTGGAGAATCACTGTACCAAGTTTCATTGCTCTCTGCCAGTCCAGAGTCCCATATGGATCAAAAACATGGGGGCGCTATTGGAGCTTTCTTTATTTGACATTACCTATACACTAGCCCGGATCACTGTGCCAAAATTCATGCAATTTTGTTATTATTCAGCAGGATTAATGGCTCAATTAAAGCACTTCAAGGCATAAATTAGTTAATTAATTGATTGTCATTAATCGTAGAAGTACCAAACACAACTAAATGACTGAGTTATTGTGTTTGTACGTAGGATCTGCGGACGCAGACCGACGAGATTCAATAATGTTTCCTTTTGCCAATATAATAAGCCTAAACCTATATGCGTTTATTATAGGCTCGTTAAAAATAGGCGCAGTGTATTGAATGAGACAGCTGTGATAGCAGAGTGTCACACCGCGGGCGAAACAGACATGGCTCTAATCAGTTCTAGATCAAAGGATACACATCAGCAGCATTATTTCCTTGAGCTATTGCGGGCTGGGGGTGAGCGGGGGACCAGGATGGGGGAGGAGAGGCAAGATAAAAGCACAAATACAAAGCTGCACCCATTGCTTCTTCATAATCAACAGGAAGCTTAGTTTCTAGGCAAGAGGCAATCTGTAGGTAGCAAACAAAATCCCCATCGTATTTTTAAAAGAGCAGTTCGAGGAATAATCATGCAAATGTTATATTACATTATGGCACTAAAAATGACACACATTCCCACTGTGTTGTGAATTGAGTATGGAAGCATGTATACTCACTGACGTATACCTTTGAGAGACTCTGTAAAGTCCTGTAAAATCTGTCATAATTATAATTTTACTTTAGTCTCTCCCCTGGCCTTTACAGCAACATCAGGTCAGTCTATGTGGGTTACCACTTTCACCAATAGTAGTCGAGATTTACTTTAGTCCCTCCCCTGGCCTATACAAAGTAGGGATGACCTACTCTACATCAAAACAGGGTCAGACAGTCATTTTTATTTTCATGAAATTTATGGAATATACCTTAAAATTGGATTTTTGCTTTCATAGAGAACAGTACCTAATAAAGTGACTATTCAGTGTAAATATCACAAGCCATCTTTTGCAGTCCACCTGACATTTCTAACATCATAATAACAAACAAGACATGAATAACTGTAAACTGATAGACACAATTACTTTATCTTGTTCCACTTCAAAATGCCAAGCACTACAGTATGTTCTTTCCACCCCATTAAACTGATGCTTCACAGGCTTTTCACTGTCTTCTCGAATGATAATACTTTCTTTGCCGTATTGTTGTCGTTGCAGGGAATGGGATGAGAGGAAAGACGAGAGCCAACAGATTCCTGCCTCGATTGCTGGTGCGTACAGACTGCTCAGCCATCTAAGGACGGCCTGACATAAAGAAATTGACACACATGACAAAAAGTTCAAGCTCAAGAGTACATCTAATGTTTTTACAATTTCAATCTGGAAATACTGTACTGTGGAAATGTTTAATGCAGATTTGAAGGCATGCCGTTAGGTGAATAGCGTTTCAATTTATTTGTGAAGACACTCAATATTCCTTTTCCACTCTTTATGTTAACTCCAGACAGACTCAGAGATCAGGCATGTTGAGCTAAAACAAGTGAAGAAAGTTACTAACTAGAAGCCAATGCAATGGTTCTTATGTCACAATAGAATGATAGTGTCAAAATCCAGGAGTCAGTATCCAGATGATTATCACACCCAAATGGTATAATTCTGAATGAGTCCTGGCTGTAGTCCTTAATCATCATCGTGGAAGCATTGCTTCTAAAAATGACCTACGGCTGCACACTTTTGAAGATGTTGCTTTGTTTAGAGTCCTGTGCGTTTGTCGACAGGTCACAGAGGTCGAAGATGGACACATGTGGAAAGACTTTTACAGCAGAGTAAACACATTGGACTTGAGTGCACTGAGACTCACATAGCTTCAGACTGAGCTAGTGGAACTGCACTTCCATACATATACATCTGCTTTGTTGCCATGGTTTCATTCCCTCAAGGGTCTCCATGGTTCCTCGAAACTTCCTTGTTACTTTTAAAAGCAGGCAATTGTGTTAGAGATGTGTTTATCATTATGAGAGCTTTGACAGTTTAGCTTTGCTGGTTGCTATTTTTAGCACAGTTTAATTTGAGCAAGCAAGAACAATGTCTGTCTCATTTCCCTCAGAGCGAACATCATAGTCACTGTGTGTGATTAAGACAGGCAGCAATGGCCCTAAAATATAAAGTTATGTTCTGAGACTTTTAAAGATTTAGACTGCCCTTTAGTAAAGTGGTTATTTCCCCTGCCATGGGAGTGGTTGTAAAAAGTCCAGCTACCATATAGTGAGATATTATTATTTTGATGTCATTATACAGCTATTACCTCAGCCAATGTGGTTAGGTTTTTGCTGCTGTTTGCTGCATTTGCCCCTCATCTAGAAAGCCCCTGTTTCAAGTTACATTATGCGACAAAGATGAAAGGTATAGCAACAATCAATGCATGCTTCATAATGCAGTGCAGAGTAGGGGCCTATTTCCAATAATAAAAAGCAAGGCACCTGTCAAAATGCATTAGTCTTCTCCCCCACAAATGTGAGATTGTAGAGAAAGAAAAAAAAGTTTTTTATATAGCTGTCTAAATCACTGCAAGAGAGAGCAAATGACAGCCGCTCTGAAGTAAATTAGCCCACATTGAGACAAGAACAGTGGTGTTCTTGACTAGACTGTCTGCACTGAGCTCCTCATTTAGAGCAATGACTATATTGACACACAGAGCACACACAAAGACTGACAACAGACACAAGCGGGCGACGTGTTAAACATACACAATTTATGGGCTTTCAGGACTTCACCAGCAGAGCCTGTCAATGATACTGACAGGCTCAACATGTGAGCTGCAGGATAGAGCAGTGATGAAGTGCTCTGTAATGTAGAGCAGTGTAATGACACCAGCATCAGCGGACGTCCAACCGAGGCAAGAAAAATGAGCCTGTCAGGACGCAGGAGGAGACGCAAAAGCAATAATAAATCCACATTTAAACTTCTTATATGCAGAAGCTTGACTCAAGATGTGCTTTTCACAGCCAATGCTACGCTCACATTTTAATGCATTTATGTCAACAGGTATCATCCAGTTCTTTCTGAAAGGGATTGGAGACAAATGCTGCAATAGTACTATCATAGAAAAACGTTTGCACACAAGTTGGACTGCATTGCTATTAGAAAAATTATTATCATTAATGCAATCAATCAGTTTTAATATATATAGGCATGTCATGGAGTATACTGTAGAAGCCAACTGAGCTAAGCTTGTCCATACTTTTTAGATATTATGTTGATGATGCTTCCTTGATCTTCCTTGGCCTTTCCTATACGTTTTGGGCAGGATTAAAATATTAGATTTTTATTTATCTAGGTAACATGAATGCAGTATGGTACCCTGCAGTATGAGGCATCCACCTGTTTGAAGCTTGTTTGTTGTTGTGGAGTGCTTGCAGGAGAGGGAGGTGCAGTTGACAGTAGAAGCTGAGATCAGATGGTGGAGCAGATGGTGCAGTCCTGGGGCTGGTCTCCATCAGTGGCTCCCAGTAGCAGCGGGTAGCACATATCACTGCTGACATGTTGTACAAGGTGTTACTCTGAGATGTGGCTTACAAGAACATAAATATATCTTACACAGCAATACAAACAAAACCAGGGCATAATCATCAGCTTTGAAACTATTGAAATGGGTAGATAGTGGGGTGAGCCAGGGGACAAAGACCAACTGTGCCCACTCCCCCATCTAGTGGACAATTGTGAAGAGAAATTATGAAAGAAAAAAACACAGTGAAACCATATCACGACAGAAAAAGCAAAATGTACATCAGTTGGCATCTGTCTTGCATAGGCACAGATGGAACTGCACCAATGATACTTTTGTAATAAATGTAGACGAAAGCCAGGAAGATGCTAACAAAATACACACGTTGGAATATACTCCGACAAAAAGATCAAAATAGATCGCAAAGACTGTTTTTCTATTTAATTTGCATTACTTTTAACTCTCTGGGATGCAATCTAGAAATGACATCTTCCCTCTATCTTCCCGCTCATCCAGACTTTCATGTAGTTTATGCTTCCAAGGATATAGTCTGTGGCTGGACCAGTGACAGCAAATTCATAAAATGGTGTGTATGCCTTACAAACATTTACACCATGCCAGTTCACTATCTGTCTTTATCTATTATTCTTAAACACACAATATGGTTTCAGAGTATCCTTATACCTGCACCACTGCTATACTGAGGGTGCAGATCACAGAATTTCTTGGCGTGGGCACTTTTTAATCAAGCAGTCATTTTCCAAACAGTGAGAGAGCACGGATTATTTTTAGAGCCCACCTGGGTCTTCAGCTCAGGAAATTACACCTTCTCCTGTTCTCTCATTCAAAGGTACCTGAGCTCGAACTGTCCTCCACTGTCCAGCCAACTGTCAACTGTATCTGCACTAATCGGCCTGACATTTCAGAGGAAGGAGAAGCTGGTTAGACCACAGCATCAGGCAAAACAAGGAAGAAACTTTTAATGATATGTTTTTTTTATTCTGCAATGAAGTGCTGCTATACAACTTTTAATTGGCTAGAAATAGATGTCACATAGTAACATTTAAACAGAGGATCTACACTACACTGAAAAAAACTAACTAGAAGCAGTTGAAGAGTGCAGACCTCCGCCAAGGCACTGACCCTAATAATAAAAATATAATTTCCAAACCTGGAATATAACTGTGATTGTTCTAGTTCAAGGGTAAATGCTCTATCAAGCCCCAGAGGCTTTTATTCTTTTATAAGTAAAAAAAACTGTTTACAATTTACTTGTGGCTGGAGTTAGTATCTTTGGTACAAAGATTTGTGAGCTGGGATATGGTTCAGATTCACAGCAAAAATGTCTTCCATGGCCCATTACTGACGTTTCTAAAAATATATCAATTCCACCCTCATCCTTTGATTCCAGTGTAAGCATTTCTTCCTCCAGCAAATGTATGTAAAATGATCAATATAATGCTACAGACAATGGATCTCTCATTTGCTTTGACATATCAACATTTTCCAACTAACAAAACAAAAACTGTACTGGTGGCACTGCAACCTCAGAGGGACAATTTGGCAAGTGTAAAGACAAATCTGAGAAAATGCGAGGAGGCAAAACAAAATATTATACATTTTATTTTGGTCAAAGAACTTTGAAAAGAAGAGAACTGCATTGTCAATCAGTGTCAACAAAAAATGAGAGAATGAGACTGAGCATCCAAAAGATACACCATCTATAGCTCTTCCTTCTACTTCAGAACAGCAAAGGAAACTGAAACTATTCCCCATCTGGACGGATTTAGATTAATTACAGTAAGTACAGAGTTTAGCCTGTTAACCTAAAATGACAGAGCCAGGGAGACGTGGGGAGAGAAAGAGAAACATACTTCAACTTATCTGCTAAGCGCCAGCAGGCAGCAACTGAGCCCTGGTCCAATCCAAAAACAACTTATTCTGTTTGGTCTGTGGAGCTTTGCAAAGTTTGTTTCTCCACACTCGGTAGGAGGCTCACAACAAGGATCAGAGAATGAGATACGAGAAAGTCTGCAGCCTATAGAAGGTGTGCCTAAACTAAGAGAATGAAAACATCTGTTGATTCAAGACAATTCAATTTTTAAGCAGAAAAATATTGCACAAAGATATCAGGTGAGGGTGCCTTTTGGAGCAGATAGAGACAACTACTGGAACTACTATGCTAACTTGACTTACTTTGTTGAGCACCATGCTAAACTTGTCAAAAACTCACCTGTAGTAATATTGTTCACACATGTTGCAATCCTGTTAGCTGAGGAACTAAACTCAAGAGCAAATACAGTGCGTACTACAGTATAGAGCCTTCTTGCAGTCATGCTAATTAGGCCTAATATCCCGCTTGCCTGATTATTGTCAAAAGAAATGAATGAAACGCCTCACAAAAAGAAGTGAGTAGTAAAGGAACATGTTGTGTATGTACAGGAAGTATGTCACGGGACAATAGTTGCTTGAGACCAAATTATTTAGCAAAAATGGTATCGTCTCATGCAACAAGTGTAGCCAAGGAACTAGCTGGAAATGTTTAAACATAACTTGGATTATAAAACCTGACACAACAGTTTTGCTGTAATACGTATCCTCTGGGCTTAGAAACAGGCCTTTTTCCGCACAACTGAACTCACCCAAGGATATCTGAATGGCACAATAATGCTTCATGTTCTCCCTGTTACACATTTCTGCACCTGTGAAATTGGTAGGATTGGTGTACATTACTGTAAATGGGACTTCAGTGAGCGATGCGGCAGAAGCGGGAGCCCTGGAGCCGGCCCAACACATGCCTGTCTAATGGCTCTGATATGTGAGTGCACGGGACAGAGCATGCACTGCACACTGCGCCTCATTGATGAAGACGGGAAGATTTTCCTCTGACCACGCATGAGCAGCTAGGTGGTCCGTCCTTGACATTTTTCATCTGTTCAAACTGGTATGTGTGGGGTAATACGTTGAAGACAGAGTAAAAAAAAAAGACAAAATTATGCTTTTCTTCTCCCAAAGTTTGTGTTGTCCAAAACTAGCATAGGTATATGGTAACCAGGACAGATGAAGTGGTTTGGAACAGTGGCCTTGCTGCCAATGGGAGGCTGCCATTCTTCCATTAACACAGTACAGTAGCATGTCTGCCTGCAGCATTAGTCAATAGCACCATTGTATTTAACAATTAACCAGTTTGTTCTTAGGTTCATTTATCTGGGCAGGCTTCATTCAGGATACATGGTCTTATGCAACATGTCACATTCCTACCATTATGCACCATTCACTTGCCTCTCCAGACTGTGGGTCACTAACAGCTCCTCATGCCTCAGGGGCTTTTCAATAGAGCTGTTTCAATTAAGGCTTTCCAACTATGGAAAAAATATGCACATAATTGACCATTTCAGAAAATGTGCTTACTGGTAGAATATTATAAATATATTTTATTATGTGACTCTATTGTATATTGACAAAACTATCAGATGTATATATACATATTTTTTATTTCTATTCATCCAGCCATAGTGCACACACTTTTTAAATCAACAAACATAACATTAAAGCTTATAAGAAAAAGTTACAATATATAGTTATATTATATATTTGAGACACAGGACACCCAATGCACCTATTCTCCCAGGCTTGAGACATAGGCAACCCCTTTTTAGAGGTTTATTAAATAGGTTTCCATATTAAATTACTAAAAGAAATAGAAACAAACAACAAAGTGTATGTTAACGGTCCTAAAGAATGTACAAAGTATTTCCTAGACCAATATAGACAGGTCTCATTTTAGCTAATTGACTGTCAGACAATTTGAACATTACTTTGCTTCTTATCAATGCTGTAAAAACTGGAAGGAGACTAACATTCTTAGTGTGATTAAGATAGAAGACAGGATAATTAGCTAACGTCTTCAGGTTGTGACACAAATTGTTTAGCACCATAGGTCAGCGAATGGGATGCCATTAGCCAAAAAATGTTATCTTCTGATCTTTCCCAGAGATATGGAGAAGTCTGTCTGTGTTTGTTGAAACCTCTATCTCTGGATTTCTCAACAAAGGTGAGGCGAGATGACCCCAGCCCTGACATGAGTGAGGGGAGAGGTCATATAGACACACACATAAAAACAGTGAAATCATAGTGAAAAAAATGCCCATAGTGATCAAATGATAAAGGATGTGCAAATATTTTAGGAAAGTGTTAAGAAATACAATGTAGCAAAGACAGAATGTATACATTTAGTGTGTGTTTGTGTTGTGTATAGTATCTTACCATTGGCTTGGCTTCATTCACACATCTAATCTCAACATCACTGAGTCTGTCTTGAAGAGACAGAAAGATGTGAGCAGCCACTGATGACCTCAAAGTACTGGACATGGCATAAAATATGCTAAGTAAGTAAATGGGTGTGCACACATTAACTGACAGTAAAACAGCTTAGGCCACAGTGCATGTAATGACCACAAACAGTGAAAAACGTCTGAATGACAATGAGTTATTCCAAAACTACAGTACAGTGGTTTATGCATTGGTCACAGCACTTAAAACCTGAGCATCCACCGGTGTTTCAAAAAGCCCACATTTATTTGTTCTACACACATTATTATTGAGGTTATTGAGGCAAGAAATTGTGCATTCAGTCTAATACCAGACCTGCATGTGGTCAGACTGGCAGTGGCCCAGGAGGCTCAGCAGATTGTCCACTATAACCGGAAAGTTCGCTGATCATTTCTGGTCTATACTGCTGTTGTGCCCTTGGGCAATAAAATACTTCCACTGCTCGAGTATAAATATGCCATTTTATATAGGCATGGTATGGTTGCCTCATCTCAGTTGGCAGTTGTGGCTACACAGACAGCTTACCATCATCAGTGTGAGAGTGAGTGATACTTGACTGTAAAACACTTCCCTAGAAGTCCCCCAGAAAAGCTCTATATAAATCTAAGTGTAATATTGTTGAGGATGTTTTTCCCTACAGGTAAAAGGTAAGTTATACTGCCTAGCATTCTTGAGCATAAAATGCAGTCACCAGTTTTGCTCAGAAGAAAAGTTTAAGCAACATTCAGCCTTTGTGTTTTTGATTGCTGTGTATGTCTGTCCAGAGGTCAGATCAAAATGGTGACATCCGCTTTAAGGAATGAATTGAGTGACGAAGTTGAGGTTTACACTTGTGTACTTTAGTCTACAAAAAATGTAGATATTCAAGTCACACTTACACATAGCAACTGTGTGAATTCTAGCACAGTGGTAGGAAATCAGTGCTATGATGCTGGCCAGTGTCATCAAGAGACTATGCTACAACAGCAGCTTGTTGGCGCTGTTAACGTCAAAAGGAAAAAGCTTTACATCCCTCAGAGGAAACCTTTGGAAACTTGCCAAATCTCTCTCACACACACACACGCACACACACACACGTCTGTCTCTTTTCATTGGAGCCCATGACTGTGATATGGTCAAAGCCCTTTACAAAGACCGGGTGAAGCTGAGGGGAGGTGTGCGTGTGTGTGGCAGTGAGAAATTGTCTACTGTGATTGTGCGACGAAATGGACTGTGTGACCCTGCGCAGAGTTTTCCACAGATGTTGAGTTTGTCATGGGGGAAACTGTTCTAAGACCAATTTTTTTTTTTTTTTCTTTAAGATTAGTGAGATTTAACTGTATATTGTATATATTGTCACAGACTATTTGCCATTTCTTGTTTTTTTATATAATTTATTCCTATAAAAGTCACATTGCTTTCTCTCCCTTTCTTACCCCTGCCGACTAATCACTAAACAGCCAACAAAGAAAAGTCAATGTGGAGTTTCTAGAAAGCTGAAAGTTTCTTAGCCCCTGAAAAGGTGCTAACTTCATTAGCATACAGGATTTCTCAAATATGTGGGTATGTTTTCAAGATGGCAGGAGGTGAAATAATAGGGCCCAGTTAAGTCCAGTTTTAGATTATGGGGTCCTCTGAAATTAATGGGAAACACTGCTCTATCAAAAAACAGTGGAGTGCAGATAGACTTGAGCAAACGTCAAAATAATAGATACCTGGTGTCGTGAAGAATTTGAGAATATACGGCCAAAAGCAAACACTTGTCAGCAGATCCCATCACTGCTGCCCAGTCTGACATCCATCTATGGGTTTAGCACTAGCTTACTGTGTGGTGCTAAAAGCCTCCAACATCATTTCAGCACATTTTAACAACTACATGCAACAGTCCACACTGACAAAACTCTTCCTGGTCTCAAGGTTCAGCCTAGAGTGAAAGCAGAAATCCTCTTGTACAAAAGCTTTTATAAGATTCTTGGGGCAGCCATGTTGGGCAAGTCTGCATCTCAGTGGAACACTATTGAGCTTGTTTGAGGGATTATGAGCTTTATACATCCAGTGGCCTATCTAACCCCATCAAGTGTTTGCAAACAAGCAGGTTAAAAGGGCAAATTACCCAACAGGTCTTACACAAAAGCAAATAGAGTAAATCAGGAATGAAAGGCATTTTTATTTACAGTGCATTTCATTATGTATATTTTGAGTATGAGATAATGGTAAAATGCTGAATAATTTCTCTTGAAGAAGGAGCGAGGAAAGACTACTAGTGGGAGGCACCACTTTTTGTGCTTCACACGTTTTGACAGTTCTGCAAGCTAATCCCTATTGTTGCAATGTAAAGCTCAGAGGTGAATGCATGTGTGTGGTGAGGGGGCAGGGTTTACCCATGGTCTTAGTGTACAGATTGAGCCGTACAACTCCCACAAATACAGTAAATGTAGGAGTTTGAGAGAATGTTTTTAAACCTATTCAACCAAATGTTTATGTTCGATGAAGAAAGACATCACTAATATTTTATGGCTGTTTCTTTAAACTGTGGTTATAAAATGTAACACTGCTCTTGGTGGCTGGTCAGTTCATCAACACACTTGAGCCTTTTCACTAAAGTCTCTCTGTCTCCCCCTCTCCCTCTGTCTCCCTCTCTCTCTCTGTCTCCCTCTCTCCCTCTGTCTCTCTCTCTGTCTCCCTCTCTCCCTCTGTCTCCCTCTCTCTCTGTCTCTCTCTCTGTCTCTCTCTCTCTCAGTCGCTCTCTCCGTCGCTCTCTCTTTCCGTCGCTCTCTCTCTCCGTCTCTCTCTCTCTTTTCAAACAATGTTAACCCTTTCTCTCCAACAATACAAGTTGGGCCTAATCTTATACCTTTTAGCCAATCAGAAAGCAAGGTTAAAGAAAATGGAGTTGATTGGCCAATGGCCGTAAGGGCCAGTTAGGGGGAAGAGGACAAGAGTAGACAACCATTGTTGATTGATTACCATGAAAGACACTTTTGTTAGCAACGTGAAGGCAGTACACTGTGTCTGTATCTGGGGAAACACTAGTGGTCTTAAAATAGGTCACAGAGTGAGGTGTGCACTTGTGAGCAGCCCTACAGGGGTAAGGTCCACAGATTATTAGCTCTGACTAATATTGATTAGGTCTGGTCCAAAGTTTAATAGAGCAGCTTCTGTTTGTGAGAAACACAATAAAATATTTACCATTAGTAAAACACTATTATTTTAATGCATTTCTTTTAAAACTCCCTTTATTTTAAAACTACATACATTTGAACTAGATCATCACCTATTGTCAATTCATCTGTTGATTATTTTAGTTGAACTTCAGAGTTCAAATATTCATAAAATATTTAAAAGCTGTAGTCTTGGCAGGGACACAATGGTGCATTGATTTTACTTTTGGCTCTAATTCCTGATGTAAAACCATGTTTTATCCTTGTGAATCCATCAAAGTGAATTAGGTTTAATAGACACACTGCTGTTCCTGGAATGTTATCTTCTCTGCTACAGGCAAAGAACAATAGTGTGTGTGATGTTCATTCAATACTTTCAGCTGTTTCAAAAACACATACATTCCTAGTACTCTGTTGGTTCTGGCACATAATGACAATAAGAATATCAACAGGCCCAAATCCCATATTTAACACTAGCCAATCACAGTTTGACATAGACTCAGTCCTTCTACAGAGATACAACAAGCAACATCTTTGTGAGGCATCATTTCAACACCCCGCATTTTGAATATGAATGTGAGACCTCTGGTGTATTTTCTGCCAAGGTGAAAACTCTCATGGTAATGTCAGTGGTGCTGATAGGAAGAGACACAGGGACAGCGTGGCTCTATTCACAGCCAGCACACATTAGCATAAACCACACAGCTCGAGCGAACCATCCAGAAACTTTTGTCTGCAAGTATTTTGTAGCATTATATAATAAGCAACATGGTCACAAATGCATTGACTTTTATAAATGAGTTTGTGAAGCTGCTGAATATTGCATTAGTGTTTATTTATATAACATTTGCATTCAGGATACATGAAGCATGTGGAGTCAGGAAGGATGATAATTTGTGCAACATTTACACACTTGTTGACTATAAACCTATTGATTGAACAAGCTAATGTGTTTGCTACTACAGCTTTTAAGAAAATTGAGAAAATATCCATAGTTTACACTTTCCCCATGTACTTGTTTGATGGGAGGGGTTTCCTTGTGAATAAGGGGCTAGAGGAGTGTTCAGAGCAGTACTGTGAGCCTCCCACTGAGCTGCTATTGGCTGCAGGGGCTGTGAGTGAGACCAGGGGAGGCCAGTGAGGAGGTGAGTGGTCCAAGTGCTGCTGTAGGGGGCAGGCGGCCACACAGAGCTGCCTCCACTGCCTCTTAAAGTCGAGGTGCTCCTCTGCATAGGCTACAGACTGATGGACACACAGTGGAGGAAGGATAGTTGAAATTCTCTCAGGACTGACAGCAAGAGTCAGAATCAACATAACAAAGTTAGATACACTTTATTGACCCTAGACTGACATCTACTCGGTTGCACATAGTAAAGTGTCAACTCTCCAGGAAAGATAATTAACTACTTTTATTTTTAATCTACACTTTCTCCGAGGAAGGAGGCATTACAAGCTGGAACATCTGAGCTTCTTGGTCCTCCCTCTTTTTCTGGAAGACTTTCTGGATACGGCCTTGTTGAATAGTTGGTGAGACCTCAGAAAGACATGGCAAAGGGACAAAGTTGGGCATTGACTCGGAGCTCTGTCAGCTTGGCACTGGGTCAGTCGCTCTTCTCTCTCATCCTCCTCCTCCTAACTGTTTCAGCTGCAGATGAGTACGACTACTACAGCTGGCAATCCGACAACTTCCACAACGGCCGCTTCTACACAAAACAGCCCCAGTGTGTGGACATACCTGCGGACCTGCGCCTCTGTCATAATGTGGGCTACAAGAAGATGAGGCTGCCCAATCTTCTGGACCATGAGACCATGCCTGAGGTCAAGCAGCAGGCAGGGAGCTGGGTGCCCCTGTTGGCCAAGCGATGCCACGCAGACACCCAGGTTTTCTTGTGTTCCTTGTTTGCCCCAGTGTGCTTGGACAGGCCCATCTATCCCTGCCGTTCACTGTGTGAAGCAGTGAGGAACAGCTGTGCACCAGTGATGGAGACCTATGGCTTCCCCTGGCCTGAGATGTTGACCTGCGACAAGTTCCCCATAGACAATGACCTGTGCATCCCTATGCAGTTTTCTGTGGACCACGCCACACAACCACCAGGTAGGACACACTGCAATGATATGACTTGTGTATAAATTAGCATTTTTATTTTGGAACATAAGACTGATTCACAATCTCTCTGAGTGGAGTCTGAATATGCTCCCTGTGTGGCAATAGGTTTTCTATCTTTAATGTCTGTCAGTGTGTCAGCCCTGTTGAGCTCTTGGCACCCGTGACTCCCAATAGGAATAAATTGACAAAAATGAATACATTTGAATTGATTTATCAGTTCAAAAATGTCCTTGACATAACAGGTTCACTATCTTATCTTAGTCACAAAACTAGAAAACGGCAGAATTTTGACGTTCACGACTCCAAATATTTCCCTACACCTCCTTGCGCCTCAGGGGAGGACAGAGACAAAGTAAGCCAGGAGACTGAACGACTCCGGCATCTGAAGATCACTCACAGTCTTCAGATAAATGGACTGTTGAAGCCATTTGAACGAAGTGTATAGCAGACGCACATGTGAGTACACCTTTATCAGAACATGACAGGTTGAGGGTAATCAGTCGAACAAGTGCTTTAAGTAAGAGCACTTGGGTATACATTTGGAAGCAGTAACTAAATGTATGAATGGGAATGTGGGCAGTAATAGAAGACTGGTTTCACTAGTCAAGAATGAGTGAAAATAAAAAAATAAAAAAACATAACCAGGACTAAACAAGACCAAACCAGGATCAAACCAAGACTAGAAGTAAATCAAACCTTATATATCAAACCTATATATTATTTGCTCACAAAACATGTGTTTTATTAGACCAAGCAATTATTTTGTCTGTAAACCTCTGTCAGATCAAGTTCCTTGCTATTGCTAGGTTGCAGGTGACATCACAACATTCTATAGACTTATACATTTTAATGGGATATGGGGGGCAGGAAATTACTGTTGCAGATCTGCAGATTTTGTGTGGTTGGATAGATATTGGGGTAACAAAAAGTCAAAATGATCAGATTCAAGATTTTGGGGATTTTTTGGGGGATATTTCCTATAAAGTTAACATTATATTAACAAATTTGCCTGCTTGGGCCCTAATTGTAAAACATTAGGGAATCCACAGAAATAGCATATTGTTCATTTTAACAGAACAGATGGATGGTGCTTGGAGAGACTGTAAAGGGAATAGTTTGCCTTGAATGACTACTTAAGCAGGCGTTTGACAAAGCCAGGGTGTGCCCGCTGGATGAGAGAGGGACTTTATGAGCCTAGACAGCGCACTGGGACAGTCACTGGAGTGTCCCAGGCCGTGCTGCTTTTGTTGGGTCTGGCAGCCTGTGGGCCAATTAGCTACAAGACCAATTACCGAGCTCCCGCTAATTAGTCGACATGACAGGACAAGAGAGGGTAAGAGAATAGGATTGGCCCAAGTGCAGTTGTATCTATACTGGTGAAAATGGGGGAGAAATGCTGCTTCCTGTAAGAGATAAGTGCTTCACTTATGCTCTTTCACTATTCAATACTCATGTACCGCTATTTATTTCTTAACCTTTTACATGGACATTATTCTAACATATGTCATGGTTCTTCAAATGTGATCAGCTTAGTGTATAGATTATTTGTATTTGTGTATGGTATTTGCCATTTACAGTATGATGTAGAAGAATTGACAGTTTGAGGATACATTTATCTGACACACTCCATTAATGTAAAGAACTGTGTAAGATAGTGTTAAGGGAGGTGGTAGAAAGCAGCAGAAGAGGCGATTTCACATTTTCAAAAGTGTCAATTTATTTAGAGTGACACCATACATTTACATCAGTCAGCATCAGCCTGATGTCCTCTCACAACCCGCACATAACTACTCCGGCCAATCAGCTGGCCAGCACCACTCAGCTGGGAAACACAAAATAATAATTCAGTTCAAAGGTAAGTAGCAAACAAAACCCATTAAGTATAAATCAAAATTCACAAATAAAAGAAGTTACTGAATGAATGAACTATTAAGTGTGTGTGTGATCTGTACCTGTATGAATGTCAATGTTTAAATGCTAACTAATAAGGCAAACACACACAAAAAAAACCCGGGATAGTATGTGCAAACTTATTCGCTGGAGATTTAAAATGTGTGATTGGTAAGGACTGAGTGTTGTGAAGATAAATGAACAAGTGAACTTAGGGACAAGTGAACTTAGGGACAAGTGAACTTAGGGACAAGTGAACTTAGGGACAAGTGAACTTAGGGACAAATGAACTTAGGGACAAGTGAACTTAGGGACAAGTGAACTTAGGGACAAGTGAACTTAGGGACAAATGAACTTAGGGATAAGTGAACTTAGGGACAAATGAACTTAGGGACAAGTGAACTT
>JAVQKC010102563.1:0-11816 GCA_036025475.1 Philypnodon macrostomus | reverse complement strand
CGGATCCGGGCCAGAACCTTATTTTAACTGCTGTCTGAAAACAGTATATGAACCGGATAAGGGCCAGAGGAGATCATGTGCGGCTTTGTGTCGGTATACAGTGTGTGGGCTGCATTAGCATACTGTTAAACTAGTCCGGCATGCAGTATGTGGGCCAGCTTTGGCCCGGGGACCCCAACGTATAGTGGCCCGGAAGAAGCATAAGGATGTGGCCCGGAGGTGGGCCAGATGAACTTTGCTAGCTGGGTTGTTGTCCAGTTTGGTAATAATCCTTTACAAGCTCCTAAATCCAGGTGAGTTAGCTGAACGGCAGCGTACAGTCCTTTAGCGAGCATGCTTGCATCGGCCAATTAAAAGCTAATGGCAACAGTCATTCCCAGGAGCGGAGTGTCAAAACTTAACTCAGTCTTAACTTTCACGCTGTTCACAAAAATTCACAGGGAAATGCACTTGTTGCCCTGCAACATTTTGCTGTGCACTGATGAGGGGACAGCGGAGAGGATAGAGAGGTAACGCTAGTGAACTATGAGTTGTGTTCGGAGCCGCGAAATGTCACCAAAGTGTTTTGCCTTTTCGCGACAGATGCAAAATCTTCGCGTCTGTCTGCTTCAACTCACACAAAAGTCACACAAAAACTAGGAAAATACACTTCTCACATGTACCATAAATAAATACTTTTAAAACAAAGTAAATACAGTTTAATACAACAGTAATAAAAGAATTGATCCTTTTTAATCGCTTTAGGCATTTATGAACTGATCTGAATGCAGCTTATTATTTATTCGGGGCTACGATAGCATCAGTCTATCAGTTGACTAGACAATCTAGCTCTAAACCTCAGTATATAATAAAGTTCAGACCCCCCTCAATAAGTAATCCCATCACATGTGTGTTTCTATGATCTTTATTTCTATGTTTTGTGGTACGTGAACCAGCCTTCACAGGAGAATCTCTGCGTCAAATTGCACAAGCTACACATTATTCTTGTCTCTATAAAGTATTCTTGTCTCAATAAACCAACAGAGATACGTTTTAATGCAATACAGACAAACAGCGGAGTTTGTTTATCCAGCATGACACCTCTAAAATGTTATCCCTTGGTGGCCCTGCCCTGGGACTATGTCGTAAGCACGTCACTTCCCACAAAAACTCTGGATAAATCTCTTCCTCTACGCGTTTTTTGCATCAACCGCAACGTCCTTTTAGCGTCTATTGCGCTGCAGGACAACTTGTCATGCAACAACACCCATTTACATAGACTTGACATTGCTCAGTCTTGTCACATCTGTCACGTCCGGTGTGAACGCACCATAAAGCATCCCACTTGTGTCTTTCTTTGTGATTTAGCACTCTGTCCACCCTATGTGGATTTGCTAGCATGATGGTCCTGCATTATTGAACGTGGGTGTAGGTTTTGGGGACCCTAATTGGTCTTGCCCTTTAGGTTGAGAACCTTTGTCCTAGCAATGCCTTTGATTACAGTTTTTGTATATGGCAGAACTAATATGCAGCTCAATGTATCCACACGGACATGTATTCTGTACACCTAAGGTTTGGCATGATTCATTAAAGGTTTATGTTATGCACTGGCACCTGGTGTCGTCTGTTGTCTGAACGCCTAACGTTAATGCTAATGTAACGTTTTTTTTTACAATGTACCTGTTTTGTACCTGACAGGAAAACTACCAGGATTCGTCCAGTTTACTTCAAAGTGCATTTATTACAAATTTACAGATAATTTACACACGTATAGTCATCCTGATCAGGGAAGCCACACTCAGCCCAGTCAACACCATTCTGAGAAATGACCTCTCGATCTAAAGTCCGAACTGTATTTATTAACTCCTGTGTCTTCTCCCATTGGTTGGTCATCACCAGATGCGATATCTTCTTTTCCTAAACGTCCTGTTATTCACAACTGACTAGCCCATCTGCATCCGGCCGTTACACTGAGTTAACATTATGGCCTTTAGAAATAGCAGAAGTGGGGTACGGAAGAAAGTTCCCTTCCCCCAGAACAAGAATGCCTTACGTCCTGGGAAAGGAAACTAGTGAATCTCTAACAAATGAGATTACAAATGACCTCCTAACTGGAGTCTACTATAAGCATAATGTAATGTAAACGTACCATCCTATCAGTGTATATTGGCAAAACAACTCCATATATCTGTGTCAAATGCTATAGCACCAAAGGCCAATCGTGTGACAAGTGCTCCCGCGATGCGATTCGCGCAAAACACACAATGCGAAAAGTTGAAACACGCAAAGAGAATGAGGGTGAATTTCCGCCAGAATTGAACATTGGCGTCATTTTCCTAATCAGGAGCCTGATTTTGTGGGAAGTGACGCACTGACGACCTAGCCCCAGGGAAGGGCCACCAGGGGATCACATTAGAAGTGTGCCACTGTTCGTCTGTACGGAGCATTAAACACATCTGTGTTGGTTTTTAGAGACAAGAATACTAAACGGATGTATGTCAGAGTCTCCGGAGATACTGTAGTGAGTAATCAGATGGTTATTTGTGACTGGAGCAGTGTTTTTGTTTGACTTCTACGATCTGATGCAGAGATTCTCTTGTGAAGGCTGGTCCACGTGTCATAAAACATACAAATAAAGATCATAGAAACACACACGTGATGAGATTATCAACAGAACTGGCTGAGGAGGGTCTGAGCTTTATTATATTGGCAAAAGGATGATATTATGGAATCAGGTCGGTCCGCGTCCGCAGATGTGAATGCAATAACTCAAAAATGAATTGCCGGATCAGTTTGAACATTTGCACACAGGTACATACTATAAATACGCCGAACTGTATCAATTTTGGTTCTTCTATGATGAATATTAATTAAGTAATTAATTAATTACGGGCCAAAACTGTGAACGCAATAACTAAAAAATTATTTGCTGGATCTTTTTCAACTGATTGAGTTTGGTACTTCTGCGGACACGGACCGACGTAATTCTATAATATCGTTGTTTCGTCGATATAATGAGGACCAGGCCAGCAGCAAACCAGGGTGAAACCACGATTTAACCATGACCGAATCTAGACTAAATCTGGTGTTTTTCATTCATTTGGTCACTAGTTTTTATTACTTATCATTGGTCAATTATGTAGACAGTCATTTTCTGTCAGAAGTGTAAATTCTTGTCATATGAAAACAGTTGAAGTTGCATTCATTTGTGATATTATATTTCCCAATATTGCAATACCACTAAAGTTATCCTAAAATATTATCAAAGCTTGTGAGAAACAGAGTGGCTGTTTCATTAAGGTATTGTACCCTCTTCCATCTCATGTTGTTATTTGGTGAACAGCCTCACACACTGCTCTGTGACTGTAAAAGCCAGGGCTGGATAACAGGCTCATTTTAATATCTTTTCTTCCGACTCACGTGTTTCATGTTTCTCACAAAGGCGTGTTAGGCGTGCTCAGAATCATTCGCATTGTGCCTTCTCTCTTTTTTCGCTCTGTAATTCAACAGAAAAAGTGCACTCGGGTGGTTTTCTTTTGTCTCTTAACTTAGCCCTTCTTCTGCTTCTCCCATTTGACTGAGAATCACAGAGAAACATTTAGAGTGATCGTTTCCACCAGACTGAGTTTGATTCTTCCTAAAACAAACGTGTGACAGCAGTTTGTCTGTGAGTGTGACCTGTGAAAGTTAGAAATGTAAATGTATCACTTCAAGTTATGTTTTTGATTTGGATCACAAGCGGTCATGCTTAGGGAAAACTGTCCCAAAAAAAAAACCTTCAGTTGTTGCTACACAAATTGAACTGCCTGGTTAAAAGCATAGGGCCTTTCTGTGTGGAGTTTGTTTCTCCTTGTGCCTGAGTGGGTTTTCTCTGTACTCCATCAACCTTAAACATAAACAATAGGCCAATACTCTAGTTAGGTATATCCTGGCTCAAGATGTGGGTCCAGAGATGTTTGTTTGTGAAACTATATAACTGCATAATGTAACAGGCATTGCCAGTATATATTTGACTATATATATATATAGTTTTCCAGTAATTAAGTTACCTTCCATGCAGCCATACCAATACGGAGCACTTACTCACCCCAGGTTAAACCATGCAGGTGCCCCCCCCCCACACTCGTGTCCTTCTGTACTTCCACAACAGTTCTGCAAATTGAGGCCTGTGTAATCAGCGGTGTGACTTGGTGGGTAAGTGACAGCATCGATCGTGTGGGATTGAAGAGTCAGTCTTAATACTGCAGCTCTCAGGACTAGTGTAGTGTCGGGGCCACAGGACGCTCTGGTGCTAAGGCAGGATTTTATAACGAGGATGGATGGACAAGGCAGATGCAGGGAAATCTGGTCTCCGCTCTCATTTGGAAATGACCGCTTCAATCAAGACGCCGTGGTTCAGAGACTGGTGATTTAACAGGCCGTTCCCCAGCCAAAACTTGAATTAGGCTCTTTGAAAAGAGTTGCACATTTACAATGGAATAGTTTTCAAAGGTTTCAAGAGAGCCATGCACTGGGGAAGGCAAGTAGTCCCTAATTCTGGGTTTTGGAATACAAAAAATAAATGGGCTGGCTTGTTGGAAAGACAAGGTAAGATTGGGCCAAATGGATTAGAGCTCTGGTATGCTTGTTTATATGGATGAAGCAAGGCACCTACAAATACAGTGAGAAGATGTTTGTTTTCAAAATGTCAACCGCACACAGCATCTCATTTAGTGACAACAGTAGTTCAATACACAATGACTTCACAGCTATTCATAGATTATAATAAAACCATAGAGGCATAACCAAACAATATTAAATTCCCCAGCAATGTAGAAGTGTGTGGACACAGGATATCTATAAGCTCTGATTTACCAGTGTAAGTCCATTTGCATCTGCGAGTCTGGAGCTTTCACAGCCCTTACCCATTTCACACTCCAGCAGCCTCCCTCCTGAGTGCTAAAGCTGCTGGTAAACATACCACTCCACACACATACAAATGAAATGCTCTGATCCTATACTGTGGTGTGAAAGTGTCAGCTCTGTAACAAAATAACATCATCATTTTGTTTCTGCTGCAGCATCAGAAGTGACAGATATTGAAATGATTTCTGTTTAGTTGCATTGTTGAAGCTTGCACTCACAGGTCACTTTGATAGATACACCTGGTCAACTCTAAACAGCTAAAAAGACTAATGTATTATTTATTTGAATGCTCCTACACAGACATTGCAACTGTTGGACTCTATCATTACTCCCTTGGATTTATTACAAATGGTAAAACCCTAACACACCACTGTGAGCTGTATGAATGAGTTGGCCGGCCAGCACTCGTAACTCAGATGCAAACACACTGTATAAATGTCTTCTGAGTCTGCTCCCTTCATATCTCTGTACATACATTCAACAAAAACCTGACGGACATTACTCTCTCCATTCTCAAGGTTTTTATTTATTATCTGTTCCTGGCAAAAGCATTTCAATATTCTGCTCCCTCATCCTCCAACATCTTACAAAGCACCTTAAAGTTAAGAGAACCGATCCCATGATCTCAGTTGATTCTATGACTTGTCACTGTTTTTAGTATTTTTTGACTGATTCTTAATGATGTGTGTTATTGTGCTGCTGTCTTGGCCAGGACTCCCTTTAAAAATTGACAGAACTCAAAGCTTTTAGTCATGGTCAAGACAAACCTCCTGAGCTGATGCTGAATATGGCATGGACTGGTATTTTTCGAAAAATTCTTAAAGAATGGTCCATTTATTTGGCACCCAGCAGGTTTTTAAAGTTTTGTTAATAAAGGCAACAGTAACTTTACCACTTGTTACAACCAAGTTCCGCAGACTACTTTCTCTGAACCCTCAGCAGATTGGAATTACCATTAGTGGACCACACCAGGTGCCGCTTTATTAGGTAAGCTCTACATAAAGATAACATTATTCTTCACATTAATACCTTTTGTAGGGCCATAAACTGAGAGTCATTAGCTAAATCAAACTCCCACAGTCAAAAGAACCATGTGCAACCTTTATTCCACTGATGCCATCTCCAGCTCCAGATTCCAAGACTTTAATCCACCTGAAAATAGCTACCTGTCGTGCACAGCGGGCGAGCTTTAATGTAACTTTGGCTAATTTGTTTGTTTCTTTTTTTGAGGTGGAAGTGAGTTCAAGCAGCAGCTCCACACAGCTTCTCACACTCCGATGCCTAAATTAGATCCATTTTATTTATAGAGCACTGTTTAGTGTAAATTCTAGATGTGAACGGTTTGATTGGTTTAATTAGAAGGCTTTTTACAGAGGAGTGTTGTACTGGAGATCATAATCTGGCGTGGCAGCTGGGAGCCTGGTGCAATTGTTTGAGCTTGTGTTAACTCTAGTTAGTGTATTGATGATTTAATGTTGATGAGGCTGGAGAGTATGATGTTCTTTCTGCTCAGTGTAGCCCTGCAGTGGACACTTGCAGAGAAAATTGGATGGTATATAGGCAACAATCTAGAAAAGAAATCTAGAAAAATGTAAGAAATGTTTTTATCTGACCCTGTTCTATAATGTAAATCAGTTTATTTATTTATTTTTTACCTAATTACAAAAAAATCATCTGAAATTAGGCTTACTTGAGTGTTTTTTTTCTACTCTTACTCGAGTAATTATGTGAATGAGTACTTTTACTTGAGTCATTTTATTTTTGAAGTATCGGTACTCTTACTTGAGTACAAATATTGGCTACTCTACACAACTCTGGTCATTTGCTTAGTTCTAGCTTGTCAATTTGCAGCCAGTCCATGTTGTGCATGTTATAGGTTAACTAGCCAAAAGTCAGCTCTTGAGACGGTATCAACGAGTGACCATTTGCTGCCTGCATTAGACATGGTTGAGTCCAACGAGACATACTGCTCGATGGCCGGCGGCCGCAGATAATCCAAGTGAAGAAATCCAGCCTCGATTAAACATTCTGCGTCTCACCAAGTCAATTCATCTCAGTCTGATTTGCATGTTGTGTAGCTTAAGGTAAAACAAGGTAAAACTGTTAAAACCCCAACCACGTTTTTGATGTATCGCTGTTGTTCATTGGGCAAATTAGATGTGCAATATCTTGTTATGCTTTCCATTACTTTAGCTACTGTTAAGGAGAATCAAATTACAAAGAGAATAGCCACACTGGGCGGGAATTACAGCTACTTATACTCTGATTATGAATAGCTCCTTTCTCAGTGTTTTCAACCAAATAATTTATAGGGGGAAGTGAGGTAAGAGCACTTTTATCAGTTATATCCAACTACTGTTGCCGGTTCGAATCCCCACCCTAGCATATACTGTTGTTGTGTCCCTGGGCAAGACACTTAATCGACATTGCCTGTGAATGAATGTTGTGTGATTGCTGTTTGGTGTTGGTCAGAGTGGCCGTAGACGCAGAATGGTAGCCATGCCTCTGTCAGTGTGCCCCAGGGCCGCTGTGGCTACACAAGTAGCTTACCACCACTAGGTGTGACTGTGGAGTGAATGAATAATGAAACTGTAAAGCATCTTTGAGTCTTGAGAAAAACACTATTTAAAACTGATGCATTATTATCAATATTAGGCCTGAGCCATGCAATAGGCAAGGGCCTATTGTTATTATTTTTATTTTATTTTATTTTTATTGGAAGAATAGGACAAATGCATTATATATGAAAAAATGCCTTGCTATGTGAAAATGTGAAGTCACAAAAATCTTTTGCTTAGGGATGGGGCCTTTCCCAGCATTATGGGCCTTAAGTAGGGTACACCTTGACCAGTTAGCTCTAGGGGTGACTTTTTTACCATACCACCAGAAGCATACATGCTTTCTGTTACAAAAGAACCATTAGGTAAATTGCACACCCGGGGGAAAAGCCTAAGGAGCAGAGCCCAGTATAGAGCTATAGCAGCCAAGAAGCCTGCCTAAATGACAGCCTCTTCTCACCACAGCAGCGTGCTAGCGGAGATGACATTTGAGGAAAGTGCTAATTCATTAAGTGTGTATGTCAGGACCATAAATACACGACGGGCCTATATCCAGCTCCTCCCATCACCATCTCAATATGCCTGGCTCACCGGCTCCCTCTATGTCTACAGTGCTGTAATGGAAAAAGTGATTAGCACACTTAAATGGCATGAGACGCAGCAAAGCCTTTAGGGTAAATTGTTCTGCCATAATTTCTTTGTTAATTGCTTCTCTGGGGAGGCATGAGAGTAAAAGGAGGCCTTGGGGTAATTGTGTCTACCACACTTCCACACTGGCCTGATTTTTGCATGTATAGGAGACGCGCTACCACTCCACATGGCTTCAGAGCTGGTTATGTTTACATGCAGAATGAGGAAAATTAATTATTACCTTAGTCCAATTATAAAAACTCTTTTAAACTTGATGTACACATGGAATCCCAATTTGACGGGGTAGTCGTTTGAATGTCTCATAATTGTTTCACAGCACCTGGATTATGTGGTTAATTATTGGACCACATCTGCTTACATACCCCCCAAAAAGCTAGGAAATGCACTAGACTGGTGGAGAATAGGCCCACCTTCTCAGATTCTTGTCCAGTATGGCTGCGAACAGAATGACAACTGTGTTAAAAAGCTGTATTTATTTAGATACTCCCATTTGTGAAAACTACATGTTTGAACCAGGTTTGAATGATGTTGCTTTTTCGGTCTGGAATAGGTATGGAATTCCCTCAGCCAGATTTGATAGATATCTACAAATTCGAGTCTATGTTTGGAAAAATGTACCCAAATATGACAGTTTGACAAAAAATAAACATTTGGATGACATAAGCAGTCTCAACAAACGTGGTGCACTCTATATTTTTATCATATCCTCCTAGACATAGTCACACCAAGCACTCTTGCGCTTAGACAAGCATGGGTGGATGAACTCAATATGGAGATATCTGAAGCTGTTTGGGATGAAAGTTTGAGATATGTACATATATTCTCCATAAATGCTGACATAACCTTATCCAGTGCACAGGTTACATTACTCATGAATGTAATTGTAGTATTTTTGTAATGGTTGTTTCTCCATTGTGAATTCTTTGTAATGTTGTGGAAAGTAACTCGACACGCTGTTACTGGGCATGTTGTAAGCTGTTTTCTTTTCGAGAGCATTTGGGTAAACTCTGGAACCGTGTCCTCCTAGAGATTAGCCATCCTAGAGGTGACTAGAGCAGCTTCAGTAACACAGTTTAAGAGTATTGCTTTGCATTGGGTATGTTGATTGCCAAAACAAATAATTCTTCAAATGTGGAAATCTGAATCTGCCCCCACATTTGATATGTGGTTGTCAGAGCTTTCAAACTTACTTAATTTAGAGAAAAGAAGATTTGAAAATAAGGGTAAAATGAACATTTTTAGAAAATCTTGCCTGTACTAAGACACCTGCATGGAGGCTGATGTAGTTTGAAGAACAAAAAACATTCTGGATTTTTCTTTATGCTGTGGCCCTTTTTTTGCATGCATGCACACTGCTTGTTTTTAACAAGAAAGTCACATTAACAAAGTTTGTATATGACACGGCCAACAAAACACACATGGCTGCGGCTCGTAAACGGTTCCTGATTGGTCCGTCAGAAAAAATGACCGAGAAATGATTCGCAATGAGCGAGGGACCAAACAAGACCCTCCGCTTTTGAAAAAAAAAAGTAGGCGGGGCTTGGTTCGTTTCTTTGGGCTGAAGACGATGAGTGTAGTATGCTCTGTAAACCTAGTAAATTATTTTTGTTTGCTACAGTTAACTTATTCACTCCTCCTCTTCCCACCCTCATCTACTCCATGTTTCTTTCTGTCAAAACCCACGTCTTGCCTCCATTCACTTTTCTGCATCCACTCCCTTCTGTCCTACTTTGTTATTCTACCTGTCTTCTCGGGCTGTACTTCTTCATTCAACCTTGACAGCAGAATGCACATTAACACACAAGCCATGCTTCCTGGGTGATTTATAGCCCTTGACTGATGAGATATCTTTAGGCACTCGTCATGAGACATATGACAGACCGCAGGGTGGCAGGCTTTATTTGTGCTGTTATCCTGTAGTGAATTATGCACAGGGTTTCCTAGTCTTAAACAACATGCAACATTTAAAGGCTTTTTCATATTTTTAGAATTTATTTTGCTTTCTCTTTGCAACCAAGTTTTTTGTTGTGCTGTGTTTTTTTCCATGCCACATAATAATATTCATTTATATAACAATCATCAAGTACTATGACTCAGATGTCTTTGTTCAGGGTAAACAGCTTGTTTCTTCTAGCCACATAGCCCTTCACAAACAAAAAGTCAAATAGACCCTTCCCATGTTTGTCATGGTCTGGGGGCGGGGCCTCTTAATTGCCCGTTAACAATATAACAACTCTTAGAAATCACACAGTGACTGATTAAGGAGCCCATTGGTGCTATAGCAGCTGTGGAAGACGTATGGGGGCATATACACCTATTTTACCTATTTTATACTTTCCAATAAGTTCAGTTAAAATTAGATTAACAAACATACTCTTTGCATGCAGAGTATGTTGTACAGTACATACTTTTAACCAATGATTCTTTAAAAATAACAATAATAAAACAACTTTTGCCGTGACATAATGAATAATTACTAGAGTATACCTCAATTTAATGTGAAAACTACTGATATTATTGCTTCAAAGATACAGTATAATAGACCTTTTCAGTTAATGCTGTAGTGGTCCTCAGCCTTGCCTTGCCCTGCTTTAAAATCATAAGGTCATATGAAATCAGCTGGGCCTATAGAATAGCCCTGTACTCATTCACTTTAGCTTGTCAAAACTGAATGAGTGAGTGGCCCTGTGGAGGTTGTAAAGGTCTGAGACATTTCAGCTACTAACTCTGTTTGGGATTCAGGGGCCCTTTCTACTTTGACTCTTTTTAATGGAAAATCTTTTGCTTTTCTTTAAGAATAGACTGTCTACTGTGAACACTAGAGGAAAATGCTTTAAATAGGGCACAGGTGAATACAGAATAACACATTATGACTGTATTATAGAACGTTTGAACATACATTGCATATATATATAAGTTAGGTTCAGTGAGGTTCTCTCTATAACTCTATCTTACTATAAATGCAAACTATTTCTTCTTCAGTTCATTACTGAAAATACTCAAATTCTGATAAACTAAACAAACCAATCAACATTCATTCATTCATCTACTCAGTGGCGGACCATGCCCTTCAGACCTAGGCCTTCAGCCACTCATAATAAGGGGAATTTGTACTGCGGTGTTAGACTTGAAGGGGGCTGGTTCTTGTGCTCCTTCAGCCATTATGGGCTCAAAAAAGTAAAACTAACTTGACCAAAAAGAGTATTAAGCGACATAAACCACCAATATTGTGTGTATAGCTAGCTAACTACCAATGCAGTTTGACTTAGCAATTGCCCAATCATCGGGCCTGAATAAGGTCACGTGGCCAGGCCCGTTAGAAGGCACATGGTGACACCAACTTAAAATCTGATTGGTTGAAATATTAATATTGACTATATATGCTAATTTATTTATTAATTTGATAGGGACAAGTATATACATTTTACGTGTCATATACTACAGCATTTGTAGCCGTAGCTAATTTGCAGTGCTCGTCCCTAGAAGGGCCTTTACAAAAACAATAATTACACAAACAATTTAGACACACCTGGCAAAAAAGGCATAAACATTTCCCGATGAATTAGGTGTGATCACATGACTGACTTCTTTTTAAAACAGTCAGTAATGTGGCAATTCAATGTAGTGCGCCAGTAAAACTGATTTTGAAGGCCTCTCAAGGCCTCCAAGCAAACCTTTTTGACTTTGACCCTGCCCAGCAACAAAGGGTAGCTGAAATGTGAT
>JAVQKC010102530.1:0-17470 GCA_036025475.1 Philypnodon macrostomus | reverse complement strand
ATGTCACTCATTGTTAACGAGCAATTAAGAGGCCTCACCCCCAAACCCCGACAAACTTGGGAAGGGTCTATTTGATTATACAATTGCCCGGATCAATGTGTCAAAATTCATGCGATTTTGTTATGTTAATTATTTAATTGTCAATAATCGTAGAAGTACCAAACTCAATCCAGTTCAGCGCCTTCATGAGATGTACCTGCGTGCAAAATAATAATAATAATAATAATACATTCCATTTATATAGCGCTTTTCAAGACACCCAAAGCGCTTTACATATCTTTTAAGTTTAAACTGATTCATTTTTGAGCGTCCGAAGATCCTAGCTGTGAATGTGGACCCACGTGATTCCATAATATCGTTGTTTAGCTGATATAATAATGGTGAAGACGCTGTTATTCTAAAAGGGGACTTTATGTAAAAGTCAGTGTTGTTTGTGTTTATTGTTGTCATCTGTACGTCCATGAGCTGTGGAGTGAACTGTTCACATCTGTAAAGAACTAAATAATAAACACATCACAACTTGAAAAAAAGATTAGCAATTAATCATTATAGTAATAGATTTTCAGTGTAACCAATTGCATAACTCTTTGAGCTAACGTTAGACGCCTTTCAAATACAAGAATTTGGATTTGATAAAAGTTCATTCACATGGAAATAAATGACTGAGTTTGATGAGTTAGTGAAGTATATTAAACTATATCCTTATACATGTGTCATAGTTATTCCAGTTACATTGGACCTGACGCAGGGTACAGCATGTGGAGGCATACATTGGTAGACACAAACCTTGACATATTTAACAAACATTTAAACATTGTCTTATGCAGTCAATGGCAATACTTTTTCATAACACGGCTGATTTAGTGCCTGTTTGTGAAATCCTTTAATCCAATATAATAAATGTGAAGTGGTTAAGTGAGCCGGGTGTTTGTGTGTCAGTGCTGCAGAATGGAGTGCTCCACTAAAATAAACACCTATATTTATCAAGAAATAAACAGTGGACTCGTGGGGGACATTTGTGGGGTTTTGTCGGCAGCAGCACCATAAACCACTGTCATCCCTCATTTAAAAGAATAATACTCATTTAAGTCTACCGTCAAAACAAGTGATCACTGAGCTTCATCTTCTCTCTGGTTCACTGGCTCATTGTATTTCATTACTTCATTTCAAAGTTCAGTGATTACTCTTAAAGTCTAATGGTACCTTGTTACGCTGTAAGCAAAAGTTCCTCAGGTAACAAGAGCATTTTACGGGATTGTGCTCATGTATAGAGCAGTGGTTTTCATATAGTGGGCTGGGACCAAGGGAGTTTGATAGTTCCATCACTGGCCACTTTATTAGGGGGCCTTGAAGGGGCACCTAGTGGGGTCTCATGCTGCTGGAGCCCATCTTGTGCTCAGAGAGGGTATTTTTCAGACCTGGATGAAGTGATCTGAGATATGCCAGTCTCTGAGTCTGACATCAACAAGGAATTTTCTCTCACAGAACGGCCTCTCACTGGATATTCTATATTTTTTAACCATTCTCTGTAAACACTGGTTATAAATCAGTTGGCTTGATGAGCTGGTATTTGAGCTCGGGGGCAGAGCCTTCCTAATTAAGTGGCCAGTTTCAATATTGTGTCATAGGTATTGGTGGAACTGGTTTGATAATTGAAGTGGGTTTATGATCATAATAAAGTCATGTTGAAAAAATGATGTTGCAGTAAAATTATGGGTTGAGTGTCCTACCACAGTTTGAGAAGCACTACTATGGTAGAAGCTAGTGAGAAGCTTTTTTCAATAGTTATGGGAACACATCACAAATCATGAATGGCTTCATGCTCAATATTACATGTAGCCTGGTGAGATGTGGCTCTTAAGATGAGTGGTTTGGGAAAAACCTCAGCGCTGGGAGCAATAAGCAGACAGAAATGAGCCACATTTTATTATATAATATTTTTGATGCTGCGGTTGACAACAAGTTATATATTGAGACTTCACTGTTCTGTAGACAATGACATGCAATAGCGCAAGATACACTGTTTATTCAGAGTTTCTTGTCTCAGGACAGCTACTTTACTGACATATAAAGTACAGCTAGTCCAAAGATAAATGTGTAACACTCCAATACAAGGTCATGTCCATGAGGTCTGATAAGAGGTTGTGCAGAACCATGGCTTCAGAGGTCTACAGTGTGTAGATCTGTTGACTTTCTCACACTGGAGGCCAACACTGGCATTTTTAGTCTGGTTCTGTATTCTAGCAATAACAGTGGCCGCTCGTCTTTGTTGTTTCTTCCTGCTTAGACAGCACGGCAGTGTGCAGCTTTAACATTCAATTTTATTTGAGTTTTGTTGAAAAAATAGGTCAAATGATTCTTTAATATTAGTACTATTTACAAGTGTAAGACCTAAATAGCACTTTATGTTGGCTGTAGGAAGCAATATGTTGAAGTCTTCCTGTTGAGAGGAACAGTTCCAACTGGATGGACTATATTAATATCACAAATATGTATGGAATAAAAATTATAAACAGGATGTCTGCCTTTGTCCTAACTTTGACAGAAACCTTAACTTGCAGTGCTGTAGACAGATTGAGAGTAGACATGCATCGGCCTTGTGTTAGACGTGAGCATTTGAGTCAGTGTCGATGACCTGCTGGAAAACAGGCGCAGAGAGAGGCAGGAGGTAGACATAAACAGTGAAGGGTATCTGAGCATCCTGGTCTGGGGTCAGGAGACTAGTCTTGGACAGTGCCCCATGCTCTGGGGCCAGCTGCAAGGCCCATAGTGAATAATGGTACATTCAGCAGCAGGTAGCGGCAGAACGGGACCAGCTTATCTGGCTGCTGGCTATCCTCACTATTGCCACCAGTGGCCTCAGGAGGGATTTATATGTAAATGTTTAAACACACACACCATTTCCCTCACCTCAGCCAATATGTCCACATCTTTTCCCTACCAGTCAGGAGACTGGGGAGATTTACAGCAGAGAGGAAAAGTGCCCCGCTGTGGAACAGTAGCAACAAGCAGAGGTAAACAAACCTTGGCTACCCGGCTGGGACCCTGTGTGACAGGCCTTCTGTTGGGTTGAGATGATGTCATTCCAGGAGTGTGTCCTGGGACACATGGAGAAATACTGCTGCAGTTAATGCAAAGGACACTGATCAGAGATTCCTGTCTGCGTGTCAAGAGAATGACACTAGTGTATACAATTTTATAGTCTATAAATATGGACCCTTACAAAGACCACCCATCTCATGCCCACCAAGATATAGGCTCCACACATGGCTGATGGTTTTATAATGCTTATGTTTGAGTTTCCAAAATTAGATTTTAGAGAGATCTATATTATCCTATGGGACCAGTTGATGTCAGCCTAGTATAACAAAGTATCAGTGTCAACATAAAAGACTCACACTGTGCA
Organism: Philypnodon macrostomus; assembly: GCA_036025475.1. Taxonomy (NCBI): domain Eukaryota; kingdom Metazoa; phylum Chordata; class Actinopteri; order Gobiiformes; family Eleotridae; genus Philypnodon; species Philypnodon macrostomus. The sequence goes on along the minus strand of JAVQKC010102530.1, from coordinate 14,064 downwards.
CACTGTCAAACTGTATTTCATATATGTGAGCATTAATGACATTTTAACTACATATGTGCACACAGACTCAACAGTGTGACCAGTTACATGTAACAGAAATAAATCATCTGAAAAGTCGCCCGGTCTATCTGTGTATATTTGTTTTGAGCAGTTTAAAGATTTAACAGATATTAAGAATAATAAAATATATCATTATTAGCATCGGGTCACATAAATATATACTTGTACATTGTTGCCTTGTCTCTATCTTCTGGTATGTAGCTGCGGCCCTAAAAAGCCCAGGAGTCACCAGCTTCATAGGCTACTGAAATCCCCTTCATCTGTGCAGGGCAGCTGACTGTATTGTGGGGCAATAGGAAGGAAAAATGATTGTGCAGGTGTAGCCAACAAGCATGTGATGAAGTAGCATGGTGGTTCATTTTACAATATTTCAGCACTCTTGGAAATATGGAACACCACCTTTTGAAAAACAAATGAAATAAAGACATATACATTTGACTGAAGTTCAATTGAAGGTAAAGTTGAAGGTAAATTACTTTTTGGATTATTTAGCTGGATCCACAGTGGCTTACTATATAATGATTTTCTTTCTTCTTTGTTAAAAATGGATGTTGAATGAATGTTGAACGAGATCTAACTGTAAGATGCAATAGCGACAGCTTGTGGTAGAAAGATAAAACTGCAGGCTTCTGATCAAAAATAGCCGTCAGTAGATATAAAAATGTTTAGCCCATGTCTTACGTTTGTCAAAGTTGCAGTGGCTATTTTCTGTGTCTAGATAAAACTAAGAATCGGTATTATAAAATATAGCATATATTGGTTTTGATATCATAAAGTGTAGGCCTATTAAATTTCTACAATTGTATATGTCATTAGAAAATGTTATTGTTGTGTTATATTGTGACGTTTTCTGTGTTTAATAAATTGAGTTTAATATTGTTTAAATTGCAGAATGTCGGCGTCGACAACGTGCAACCCCTTCTCCAGACAGCAGATGGCAGTCTAATGCAGCTATTCTGACTGAAGGTCCTTGGCTGGCTTTAGAAATAGAATATACGTTCAATCTTTTGATTAAGTTAAGTCATAATATTTGCTGACTATCCTGTTTATTTTATATTTTGTTACTTAATCCTGGTTTCAACCCAAAAACTATACACAAACTTATCATTTTACAGTTTGAGAGCACTTGCATGAAGGGGGGGCATGACTGTGTAGATAAGGCAGCGTCATTGGGCTGTGGGAAATGAGTGACAGTGCATGCAGAGAGCAGAAGCTCCCTTCTGAGTGGATCGACTGTCTGAATTCAAAATCAGCTTGAGAAATTTCCACATTGACCTTGTCTCAAAGGTCTTATCTTATAAACATATATTTTATACCAAAAGTCTATGAGGAAAATGTCTTAAGGATTTTATCATGACATCAAATGTACAGTGAGTGGACTAAATACTGTAATTGTAACTTGAACTTTCACTGATACTACAAATAAGGTTATTGTTGGTACATATAGACATATAGGACAGCCTTTTTTCCAGTTATGTTATGTCTCAAAACTGAATTTACTGTATCGTTTCTCAAATGGTGGGTTGGACTGAAAAGTGGGCCCTAGGGTCAACTCTGTATTTAATGAAGTGTCCCTGCGGTCTTCTGCTGCTGTAGCGCATCAGCTTCAAGTTCTGTGCATTCACAGACATGGTTGTCTGCAGACCTTGGTTATAAGGGTTATTTTAAGCACTGTGTAGACTTCATATCCTCTTGAGCTAGCGTGACCATTCCTCTCTGATATTTGTTTTGTTTTATTTAGTTTATGTGTCAGGGACCATGTACATCAGCATTAATCACAACAGAAAATATGCCTAGTACCAGATTATAGCTCTCAGAATTCATTTCCATCTGCCTTTAGCTTGGCATTTTAACTATTTATGTTATCAATGTCAATAGAAATGTATAAATTGAGCAGTAAGTTGCATTTGAATGTGTATTCCAATCTCACAATAAAAGTAATAATCCTTGGCTCATTTAGGGCCTTTCCTTCAGAGGCAGGTGAAAAAGCATATCCCCTTTGCGTAGGTAATATCTCCTAGTGCTTTAAAATGTGAGCCACAAAAAAGTGAAGCGCTGATCCAAACAGAAGAAAACTCCAGAAAAGCTACAACAGTGGTGACCCCCTGCCTCCCTGTGGTCCTTTTGCCTGTGGGCCCAAATGTGTCAGCGGCTCTTTAATGTGTGTGTTTGTGTGTTACAGTCTCAGGGGCTTTTTATTTGTATTTGTCTGCAACAGGCTGAGAAGTGTGTGTTAGGGCTGTGTGTGCATGGCTTCTGCTGATGTGGGTCATTACCCTTTGGTTCCCCCAGGGTCCGTGTGGGTAGCGTGAGAGGGGGGATGGGGAGGTGGTCGAGGGAGGGGTAGCGGTCCTGGAGTGTGGATGTGATGGTAGTGCTGGGGCACGGAGGGGGGGTGGGAGTCCCAAAGGAACAGAGACCAATAAATCACAGCTCCGTCTCTGCCATGACACCCAGCTTGTCTGATGAGGGAGGGGGTGGAGGTGGGGGGGCTTAAGGGAGCTGGTGGTGCAAAGTGAATGAGCATGGGGGGTGGGGTGGGGGGGTTTAAACCACCATGACAACATAGTGGCCTTGTCTTCCCGTCACTCAAGCTCATGCTGGGCCAAGGAGCCATTCTTGACCCTGTCCCACACTCACTGGGGAAATGGTGACGGCGTATGAGCCCACAGGTCTGGGAGGGAGGACACAAAGAACTTCATAAGTAAGGTATCATTGTGTGTATTTTTTTTCTAGCTTATCAAAATATATTCTCTCTCCTAATCCCAGGAAAACTGTCAAACTGTAGTGTATTAGCCCATAGTTGTATTTTTACTACCAGTCGGCTGGGCAACCTTTGAACGTTGTTTGAAGTCAATTGAGCAATACCCTTACAGGTGTCTAACAAAACTAGCCGTACCTTTCAATGGTACGGAAGCCTATAGACAGGCTCTCTTTTGCGATCCTGAAATTTGAGTTGAAATCTGCAAATCTTGATTGTCTTGCTTACAAACAAACGCTGACCTACAACCTTTATCATAAACCTCATTCCACTTTTACCTACAGGGGTCATCACAGCAAATCACCTGCCTCCTAGTGTGCTGGGATTTGCATTTAAATCTGGCATTAGTTTTACACTAGAACCACTCATTTATGCAGCCTTTTTCATTTATAGGCTTAGGACTGGTCTACAGGCTTGGGGCCCTCTGTGGCTGGATTTTTCAAGGCCTACATTGACCAAAAGCTTCGCTTTTAACTGTTGTTCTATCAAAGATGTCACTGCCCCTTTCATCACTTTGCAATTTGAATTCCAATAGTCTCTCTGGTATAGTAATAATGAAATAATAATTTACACATTAATCCTCACAGTACTTGTCATGATTTACGTCTGGAGAGTGGGCAGATTCCCCAAGTCTGCAAAAACATGAGCAAGCTGCAAATCTGAAATGCATCCAACTTTTTAAAAACTGCTTTTCCAGAGAGGTCCTGCCCCAGTGAATCACGATACTGCAGGTAGAACTGTAGCAAGAACTGGATCAGCCCCAGCAACTCTTTTGATTTAATGGAGCGTCTCCAAAAGCTGATTGCCTGAGATGTTTTACACCACACTTTTAGCATCTGAATTATATTGTTCTGTTCAATTGGCAACATGCTGGAGTGATGTGAATATTAAAATGCCAAGCAGATGAGAGAAGAAAGGGGCTCCATTCTTATGCTTATGAAGACGGTTTATTGAGCAGGGATTGGAGTATGACTTCCAGACCTTGGTGGAGCTTTGGTATTCAGCCTCTAGAGACCCAAACATATTGATCCACACAAAGCAGCGTAATAGCAGCGCACTGTGAACAGAAGAAAAGAGTATTAAATGACAATTCATTCAAGTCACAGTTTGATTCTATTAGTGGTATATGGGGAGGCCAATGAGGGAAGTGACATTTTTTGTTTGAGAGTCATATTTCAGAGGTTATTCATGCTACAGATATCAAACTATTGTGGAAATAATCATGTTTGTTGGGCCTACACTGTAAGACAATTACCTTTTCATAATTATTGAATGTTTTGTAAAGCCTTTAAATATGAAAGTGCACAAAGTCAGAAAAACTGCATATTCTATTTTTGGTTGTTTGGATTAAGTAGTGAGAAGAATGAGAAACTAGATGCTCAGTGGTTATCTAGTTGTAAACCAACGTATGTTTTGGCTTTTACTTCAGGTACATATCCTCCAGGTATTTTCCACTGTTTTACTGGGACTTGGGAGAGGTGTGGCTTAGTGAACCTGTTTACTTACACTTACCAATGGGATTGTCCCTTTACAAGCTCTCACGAGACAAAGACAAACCCCCCAAACCATAAGCTCTTAATCAGGCAACGGTGACATCCTCTGTTTAGAAAGCATATCTTTAATGACAGCATTCTCTCTTCTTATTTCATCTGACCTGCCAATAGTCCGTGTCTTATCATTGATTATCATCTATACTCAGCAAAACAGCCTACATCCTGTGCACTCATCCACAAGACTCATCGCCCTGTGCAGCAGCAGTCTGCAAAGCACTGCATTCCTCGTGACTTTTTTTCTTTCTCTCGCTCTCTCTCCCAATAAATGTGAGCCCAGAATCCGGGAGAGGGAGACCAGCGCCGTGCATTAAAATTCATAGAAAAAAAATGGCAATAAAATATTTCTTTCTCTCTCTCCCTCTCTCTTTCTCCACTCGCTCTCCTTTCGCGCGTTCATTCCCTCACTTGTCGAACACACACACACGCACAAGACGCACGAGCCCACGCACATAGTTTTTTTTCATCACCCATGTGCACGTTCAATCTCCTAACCCTCCTACCGGCTCGTCTTTCGCAGCATCCCCCCCGCTGTCCTTCATCCTTTATTCTCTTCCTCCTCCCCCTCTCCTCCCCCTAGCGCCTTTCCTCTCGCTGACTCTTTCTCTCACACACACACACACAAACGCGCACACACACACACACACACACACACACACACACCCGTCTATATTTTCCAACTCCACCTCTGGCAGGTTGTGATTTCCACTGTCAGAAATTGCTTTTTCAATATCTCTCTCTCTAATTATGAGCCCCGCTAAAGGGGTCGTGCCACCAGAATACCAATTTTCCCAGCATCTCTCCCTTCATTTCGGCAAAAGTCCTTCTTTTTCCCAGGTATAGAAATATTGATCATTGTCAAACACTATTATGAATGTGGTAGGCCTAAGTTATAATGAGACGTTTAGAGAATGGTCATCTTGAACTGGGTGATGCAAGGTTACTGTATTATTATTATTATTATTATTATTTTTAATAAGCCTATTTCTCTATACCATCAAGGAGCATGTTGGAGAATATGTACATTCTGTTAATGCATCGACGGTTCGTGCGGTAAAAAAAAGGAAAACCACTGAATCTTGATCCAGCCACTATCACCACAGAACTCCTGGCAATCACCCCCAGCTCCGAGGAAAGGGTTAACCTCGTAGAGTGCGTGTAGTCTGCTTGATTGACGTGTGCAGCATTGTGCTACCTATCTCCTCCAATCAGCAACCGGTCATCGCCCCCCACGTGGGCGCTCTCGACAGCCATTGGCCTATTTTACCAGTATTTACCGTGCCTAAGCCGAGCCCCACGTGGAGATTCCATTCAATCACATTTCTTACGAAGCCCCTTCCCCGTGCAATGTGCCGCTTTTTTTAATACCTCACACCATACATCTGCATAATTATTTCACTTGTGCTAATTAAACACACACTGTAAAGTTGGGCGCGTTTTTTGGGGAAATATCACAAAGCTATGGTGCCAAATCATTTCAATACTCGCATTTAGGGCAAAAGCAAGATTGAGGGGGGGGATCAGCGACCCTTTTTGCCCCCCCTCCCCCCTCCCCCCTCCTCCTCCTCCTTCTTCTCCTTCTTTAAGGTTACTCATATGTTATGTCCCATTCACATCAGAGAGGGGGAGTGCGCGCAGAGAGGCACTAGGAGTACTGTGTGAAAAGAGTGCAGGCCAGCGCGCAAGACAAAAGAGGCTGTCTTCAATGTGCCGCTGTTCTGACCGTCTACGAAGCCACAAGAAAACCCCAGTCCCTTCCTTCCTACGTACAGCCACCGCGGGCAGGACGTGGCTATCCGAACTGCTAACATCGCGAAGTTGAGGCGCTGTAAGACGAGGAGAAACGGCTAGCTTCCTCGTCTCGAACCGGCTGTTTCTACTACCCGGCGGTGAGGTGGTGGTGTGCGCTTGGAGATACAGCCCAGAACAAAGGGGTCTTGGAGCAAGGAATGAGCGAGTCGAGACTAGCTTTGCCTTTACGTTTGAAAGCAGGCCAAATGCCTCTCTGAAGGCAACAATAGTAGATCCAGCGCTCGTATTTCTCGACGAAGCTTTCCGCCCCAAAGGAGTGAGAGAAGGGGGACAAAAAACGCCAGGAGACGCACAAGTCGGCGGCTAAAAATGTTTCCCCAAAACCGAACACCGGTAAGTAGAGGCTTCTCCACCGCTTATGCTGCTTGACCCATGCCTTTGAAAGCCTATAGCACTTTTACGTCAAAATATACAATACTATTACAGTTCAGTGTATTTCCAGATCTCCCCATGAAGACTCGAACACTTTCTGTTTCTTTGTGTGTGCGTTGTAACCGCTTTTATATCAAGGTTACATAGGATCAAGTCTTTACCAACAACTTTCCTTTGTGTGTATTTTTGTTGCATCAGACCCATGTCCTTGTTGACCACCGAGTCTCCTTGTGTGTCCGTATTTTTGTTGAGTTGACCTAGTTGATGAAGTGTCCCGTTTTTTCCAGTTTTCAGGTTGAGAGCAGAAGAAGTGAGGCAGCTTGTTGACACACTCACTCAATAGCGTGCCCTTCTGAAGTACCACTCATTGTTTCAAACGCAAAAAAAAGCCAGTATTTTTCAATTTCTATCTTTTCAGCCTTTTTCTTCCCCGATTTGCTTGATTTACACCTTTTTTTTATAATAACCTCAAATGACCAAAATCAAGTCAAAATGATGCATTATGGCTTTTAATTTGTTTTAGTAGAGTTCGGTGGAGAGCTTTTGAGCCGAATGAAATACATAAACACTGGTCCTCCAGCTGTGTGAAGTATCAATTAAGACCTGCTCATTTGCCTAACCCTCTCCATCTCCACCCCTCAGCCATGGCACCCCACCCCTGACGCTGTTTTGACATTCACGTCCCGTACACAGCACACAGCGTGAACTACATGACATTTTAATCAAATCCTCCCCTTTTAAAATTAATTCAGCCCAAAAGATTTTGTAGACTTTGTGTGTTGGCTGCCATTCTCAAATACCACTACAATTGGTGCTTCGTAGCCAAATTTTCATCCTATACTTCCTGGTGATAGAGGAAGCCTGTTATTTCCGTATACACAAACACATGCAGCTCAAGTATATGTAGAGGAGTGCAGGGAGGCAGACTGTGGCTCTGTGGTTTTGCACTGTAAACCCAATGCTTCTCATCCAGCCTGTGTTCCTGTGAGAGCTCCAGACCACATCTTAATATATGGGCAGGCGTCCCGGGGCGATGGGGGCAGACTGTGGCAGGCCGGGGCTGGAATGTGGAGAGCGGTGGCCCTGTTTTAACCCTATACGCAGCACATCTACCGCACAGCACCATGTGAGAAGGCAGCCATCTCCAGCTCTTGTTTGCACTTCCTGCGAGTGACACTCAGCCGGGCGAGCCGCCTCATCTCTGAGCTGTCATCAGTGTGTACAGAGGTGCGGTTGTGAAGGAGTTGACCCATATTTTAGAGACGCATGACCCACATATCATTATGCTATATAGCTTGAAACAAAACATAAATGAGTTTATGTTGTTGGGAGTAAAAGTATAGCACAGTGTACTGTGAAAAGGTCACTGATGTGCCCCTAATCATTCATATGCAATCAAGAGGTCCCAGTGCTGGTCCTGTTGGCAACAATGAGTTATAACTAACTAGATTGTAACGCTAGTAAAATTATTATCAGGTGTTAGTGGAAATTGTATTGCAGCCACTGTCCAATCAAGAGAATTCTCCATTTGAAGATACAAATTGCAAGCTTATAGAGTCTACATGACACAATAGAGTCTAATTTGGGGAAAGTTCAGTCATGTGACCACACCGTGCTTCCACTTGTACACAGGACAGGTAGATTCATCCCATCATTTTAGTGGTTGTAGGCTGCTAACATTTTTGGTCTCTTTATGCTGATTCCATAGACATGAATAATTCAGATATCAGGGAAGATGGGTTATTAACTTAGGTCAAAAAAGCACAGCAAAAACCATCCAGGCTGTGAGCCACACCAACAGTGAATCACTTCTTGCTCACTTTGCATTTTGTGATATAACACAAATAAACACTAAAGTCAATCATTATGAAAGCATCGTTCTTGACACTAAAACATTTTTACAGTACAGCATCTCTCTATTTATAAAGTCTAATGCTGGCATAATACACAATTTCCTGATCCTCAATCTAAGTCTTTATCACCACTGTTCAGCCATGAGTGTGTGGTCATCGATCAGCTGTGCTCACTGGATGCTGGAAGACGTATAGGTAAAAGGAAATAGGAGAAACCCTGTCTAACTACTATGGATGCCTGCGTTTACACACACTGTTGCACTGTGCATCGTGATGGAAGAAACATACGAGCTGCTGTTGTGTGTGTGGGGTTACCTCATAAAAGAAGGCACCTCCAGCAATTAAGCCAGCTGACAGGCAAACTGTGGCACTCCGCTAATGTGGGGTGACAGCAGGAAATTTGAATAACGAGCCTTGTGGGTAGAGAAGGAGAGAGAGGGACGAGCCGGCGGGTGTTCGAGGAGCACGGCGCGCTAAAGAAAGATGTGTGCCACTAATGAAACAGGTGCCTGGTGCAGTGACAGACCCCTCCCTCTAAGTGCAGGAATCACTGAGAGATTAGCAGCAGGGGGTGGAGGCGTGTGTGCCATTATGCCTCACCGCATGCCACCAGAACAATGCAAATCACCTGGTCATGCTGACTATAAGAATTAGAGCTGCACAATAGTATATAGCACATTTTGCCATCAGTAAAGGGGGGAAAAAAATGCCAGAAATGGTATGAAACAGAAATGTACACTCAAAATATGAAACCAGTTAAATCTAAACTGATGTGGCCAAAGAAAACACTTAATTATGATTTAGTCTTGATTCAGTGCTCAGTTTAGTCTCAGTTTGGTCCTGGTTTTACATTGATTAGTTAGAAATTACCATGTCAAAAAGCACATCAAAAATCTTGCCGGTCATATCGATATTACAATATAATGCATACAATTATTGCATATCTCATGTTTTGAAATGTTGTGCAGCCCCAATTCTGACAATGTGTGATAGTAGAAGTAATATGTGTCGTGTGCGGTAGAAGTCTATTCTGGGTTATCTTAGTGCGGCTGCCTTCTTGGTGGTATTCAGATGAGAGGAAAAAGAGACGTAGCTTGGTGGGTGTTTACTCTGATGTTAGACTCTGGATAAGCAGTGTAATTAGTGGCCTGACTAATGGGCTGTGCTACATCGAACAGGCAGCAGCAAAAAAGGCATCCTCCCAGCTAAAGGACAGTCAGAGCTGCTGAAAACCATCTTAATACGCGGCTTTGGTGGAGATTTTCCTTTTTTTACTGAAAACCGCACACAAAAATGTATGTTAGATTCTTGTCTCTTGATGCACACTTTTGCTGGAAACTGACTGTGTATATGCAACTTTTGCTCATCAAAACAGGCCCATGTTTCTGTTTAGATCATGTGACCCCATCTGTCCTGAAGTAATCGTGGCCTGGGGGTGGGGGGGCCTTAGAGGAACCTGCCTCTAATCTGAACTTTTAAAGCAAAATGAAAGCAACTAAAAGTGTCAAAAAATAACATGTAGAATAACTATCTGATGGAAGACTCTAAGATGGAATTTCTTTTAAGTGAGCCTGATGTTCCAGTGGCCACAGAGCCACATTAAACGGCCCTGGCCCCGCAGCTGCTCCATTAGCAAATTATGCACCAATGTGGGTCAGTGCGGGCTGCGGCGGAGTCCAAACACATCCTGTGGTTTGCCATCGATCTTGATGTTGACGTTCCTCTCGTGTGAAAAGAATAAAGTGCATGTGTACTTGTAAATACTTGAGGAAATCTGGAGTGCACATACATCCTTTTAGGGCAACCATGTGGGGGCATGTAAACTATTGTGGGTGTTCGAGGGGGTGGGGGAGTGGAGGGAGGATGTGAAGTCACTGTAGTGTGTTTGTTGTGGTGTCATTAGGGGTACACCAGTTAAATGGTAAGTTTGAAGGAGGAGTGTGTGATATGACGTATCGTGATCTGGACGGGGCTAATCTGGAAAGATGGTTGACTCGTGCTACAGTGCATTCATTAATGCTCAGCTCTTCTCTTTATTATTTCAATAAAATAATAAAAATGGAAAATAAATAAATATTAAGTGTTATGATGAATATTGGGTTGAATTTGAAAAAGGTTTTATTAAACCATGATCAATCGTGATATTACATTTTTACCATATCACCCACCCCTAGTTTCACAGTGATGGTTTTTATTCATTTTGATCAAGAGAAACAAGGCCGTTTGCACTAAGGTTGATATGCAATGCACAGAAGTATGGTTTTGCTCTATGTTTCGAACTACTTTAAAGGGCTCTGATTGGATTGTTTCCCATGTATCCCACTGGAGGGATGTGGGTCTAGTTTAAATCCCTGTCGATGGCTCATTGTGCCTACACTCTCATCCCTTCATCAGGTTCTCATCTAATCATTGACTTAGGACTTAGTGTGTGCATGTGCCTTGTACATTGATGTGACAGGTCAGCTCTATGCTTTCGTCTATACGTTTTGTACAGTTGGTATCCTTAAAGGGCACTATTATACTTGTCTGAGTAGTCCTGTGAGCTGAAAACACTAGGTCTCACCTAGGGGTGGGTGATGGGGTAAAAATATACTCGCACTTTTTTTTTTTAAGCCAAGATAACAATTCAAATTGAATGTATTGATTTTGAATTGGCCAGCTTAAATGAAGAATGGGCCTTAAAGGGGAATGCACCTAGCAATGTTTTTTCAGGTAAACCAAACTGAAAAATACACTTTATATTCCTTTTTAAAAGCCTTAACTTTAACCAGTGGCTTTTGTAGCATGGAAACAGTTCGAGCAGTAACAGGGCTGGACCACACAGGGTCTGTAAACACCTTCAGTGATGTCTCTAAACAGTTGAGTAATCAGATGATCTCTAATCATATCAGAGCTAGGCTTTCCCTCCCCACGTGGGCACATCTCAATCCACAGGCTTGACTCCACAGGCGCTGAGCCACAGAAAGATCTAGCATGTAATTGTGTAACTGAGATTTCCGTCTATGTAAGCTTAGTTCAAGGGCATATGTCATGTCTTCTGTTGAGGAACTGGGATTATCAGGTGAGGATCTTCAACCGGATCCATTGCCACAGGTCAGCGGTCAGACCGACAGCTGACCTCTGCATTTAAAGCTGCCTCAGCTGTTTGGCTTGTATGTGTCTGGGTAGGACTTACCTTACAAACCTGTGGGAGGTGTAAGGTGTTGTTGCCAGAATCAAAGCTATGTTTTGTCTCCATTTCGAAGAAGTCAGTCTTTGGAAAATACCGGTACCGTTCACATGATTAAGAGCGTTACATGGGCTGGTGGTGTAAGTAGCTATTGTGAGTTTTGTGGCCTACTTTACATGAGTGAAAGTAACTTGAAAATGATTTTGCAGTTGAACACATTCAGTTTGTAATATTCTGAATAGTTCTGGATCATTCTCTTTCTAGACACAGACTAATCTGTGAAGCTACTGGGACATTTTATTAGGTAGACCCCATACTGAATGACAAGAATGTCTAAGTCTACCTAATAAAGAGGCCCTTGTGTGCTTCTCTGGCTACAAATCAGCTTCAATGTTTGATGTTTGTGCATTCAGAGTTCTTAGAGTTACTGTTGTAGTCATTGTATCCATTCTTCTCTGACTTCTGGCTTTTTTGTCGATCACTAGAAATGTTATTTTTTTGGACCATTCCTCTTAAACTCTTGTGCTAAAGTACTAATAGATCAGTACAGTTTCTGACATTCTCAGAGCAGCCTGACACCAACAGCTATGTCATGATCAAAGTTCACTTAAGTCACCCTTTTCCCATTTTGATTCTCGGTTTGAACTTCAGCCGGTTCATTTCGACCATGACTTGGTGTTTTGCTATTTGCGTTAACTAGCAGTTCAAATAGGTGTACCTAATAAAGTGGACAGCAAGTGTATAGACAAGTTCTTCTGTTAACGTGAGACTCATCTGTTTTTCCTCCTGACTTTGTGATCGGGGTTCTACCTCTCCTCTCACCCGAGGCACTGCTCCATAAAAATAAAAACACTGAGCTTAAAAGGAGAAGAAAGGATGTTTTTTAAAGTGATGGAGAATCCCCTCTTTTCTTCTGCTCCATCTTCCATAAAATGGCCTTGGTGCTCTTTTTTTTCCTCTCCTGTGAAGAGTAATTGGTGTGTGAGAGGGGAGAGGGGAGAGACTGTGTTTAATCAGAGGTTTGTGTGTGTAGGTTTGTGTGCGAGTAACAATGTTTTGTGAGCCGGGGAATGGATGAAGAGTGTGTGTGTGCGTGCTGTCTGTGCTCCAGGAGGGGATCTGGCCGACAGATTGAGAGCAGCTTGTTAGAAAGAGGAACAATGAGGCCACAGCTCCTATAGTCTCTCCTTCGCTAATTCCTCTTTCCCTTTTCTGCCATCCTCTTGTTTTTCTATCTCATCGTGGCACTCCCTTCCTCCAGTCAACTCGAGTTGTTGTTGATTAAGAGGCTAATTAAGCATCATTACTGCGTAACAGACGTCAGTGTAGAACATTTCTTTAAACAAATTAATAATTGCTGTGCTTGTAAATGGTTTTGTATATTGCCGAGTGTGTAGACCATACCGAACACAAGAGAGAGATTAGAGTTTATATATTGCTGAGATACAGTGGACGTAGTGTTGAATATATGCTATTATGTAAGTTGTCCATGTTTGATTAAACACACAATATAAACTATTTAAATACCCAGCAAGAATGTAAAAGTAAGATCTACAAGTAGAGCTGGACAATGGTAAAAACATCAATCTATATATATTTAATGTAGCGCCTTACAACAACAGAGTTAGTTAGTCATTAGTAAACCAAGATCACAATTTAGATTTTATTTATTTATTTATAGTTTTTTTAGCGTCTTCACAAAAATCTTTTTAACAACAAATTCGGTGTACATCCATTTTTTAAATTCATATGAACACTGGCATTGTTACAGTAAAAATGGTGGCGATGAGAAGAGCATAAAGGTATCAACTGTAGCGCGATTAAACACTCTTCCCAGATTAGCAGATTAGTCATAACTTCGTATGGCGATCACTATCTTTATTTTTTATCGGACACCTCCATGTACAAGACATGTGACAAGGCCAGCAATGTTTTATTAAAGACAGTAGTGTGGACTAACACAGAAGGCAGAGCTAGTGTTTGAGAGAATGCAGAGGATATGTTTAGTGCTGGCAAAAGGAACCAGATGACACCTATACCTAAAGGATCTTTCTGTAAAAACTAGGCCTGTGCTGTCGTCCCTGACAGCAAGGTGTATATCGGCGAAACGGCCCCATACGTTTTCCCCCTTACGTCTACCCCATACGTCAGCCCCATATGTCTGCTACAACTGTCACCGACAGGCACCTTAATCAGACATTGTGTAATTTCTTAGGGTTTTAATATTGTTAATGAGCAATTAAGAGGCCCTGCCCCCAAACCATGACAAACATGGGAAGGGGCTTATTTTACTTTTTTGTTTGTGAAGAATATTTTTGCCAAATTTTGAAAATGACCTAAAACTACATTCTTCTTTCAGTCTAATGGGGGGCGCTATAGAGGTAACTGCCATCATATTGGTCAGATGTGTTCAGGGCCGGGGGGTCATTAGGTATTTCAGGTTTGAGCCTAATCGGGCAAAGTATGTGCACGTTAGAGGCTGTCAAA
>JAVQKC010102521.1:0-77470 GCA_036025475.1 Philypnodon macrostomus | reverse complement strand
TTTAAATTTAATTAATCTTATTGTTGTGTTTTTAATTGTATTATGTTCTTTAACTGTCTTTTCTGTAAAGCACCTTGAATTGCCTTGTGTATGAATTGTGCTATACAAATAAACTTGCCGTGCCTTGCCTTGCCTTTGTTGGGTCTAAATAGTCCAAATATTGATCAATAACCTATGGGCATATATTCTCTGGTTCTTCTATTTAAGCAGACAGCAAGAGGTTAAAGACAAAGCAAAACAGATGAAACATCACTTTTTAGAAGCTAGTGTTCCCAAGCTGTTTAAATGAGGCGTGAGTCAGATGTTTTTCAAAGAAGACCCCTCTAAAAGGAAGTTGATATGTATGTATATTATGTATATATGTTGAAGCTAAAGCATAATTTCTTCTTGTGTATTTTTATGGTCATAGGCCTTGACCTGTGTAGCGAGTTAAAGTGTGAAAGTTGTAGACATCATGTCATGTTGGTTAGAGCTTGGTTAGGTAGATAATGCCAAGTCACTGCATTAAGATTAAAGTCCCATTGGCCGCTCTTCAAACCCACTCACCTCTAATAGATAGAAGAAAGAGGCTTGACATTACTGTAGATCGGTCAATAACACATACCTTTATACAGTTTCACTTTCGGTTTAGATCATAAGACAAGTGCCAAAGAATTAGTTATTATTGTTAGTCATTAAAGGTCCTATATTATGTAAAATCTACTTTTCTGAGGAGTGAGGGTGTCAAGGCTTTGTTTCTATCCCAAAAGAGTTAAAAGGTTGTCGTCGAAACCCCCAAAAACCAGCACAATTTGAAGAGGCATGTAATCAGAGCGTTTTGAGTCCAAGTCCGAGCTTCACAACACATCTTGTATTAATAATTGTTTTTTGTTGTTGCAAAACGTAAAATGCTAACCTAAAGGTATCTAAAATAGACTGTGAAATGTGCAAAACAAAAGAATATGCAAGGACTGAAGTATTTGAATATTTACAATAAAAACAGAATACTTACAAACCATCACAGTATTATCCCTAGGTAACTTTTAAGGGCAGAGACAAATGATTTAATTCAACCTGCTAAGAGCTACAAGTTAAACACCTAGAGCCAATTAACAATGAGACCATGCTGATCCCTTGAGTCTATGTTTATGTTTGAACTATTTCTGTCTGTGAAGTATCTATTTGTGGAACAGGCCTGAAGCTTCTGGCAACAAAGATACTCAAAGCACAGAATGAACCACTCAAAGAGACTAAAGTTTATTTTAGAAGCAACATAAAAATGTGTACATACAGTACAATCAAATCAACTTATAAAACTATCATTTTATATGGTTTCTTAAACCCACCATCACAGGATTATTCTCTAGTCATTCAGGCTGCACTTTATAGAAAACAGTCAATATGCAATAACTATGTCAAATATTATAATACATGTATTGGCAAAATTTGACTACCCTTTAAAATCGTAGTCCATAAGTTTCCTAAAACAAGACAAAGTTGGGAAAAAAGTGGGAACCCAGAAAGTCTGATCTGATGTTGCTGTAGAGGCAAATAAATTATGACAGATCACCTACTTTACATCTTTATCTTTTTATTTTAGGAATCCTACGAACTAGCTGTGGAGGATTGAATTAACTGTATTTTGTCATGGTTTAAAAGGTGTCCCGGGACTAGATCCCACCAGACGAGTGTTGACAGTCCCCGCGGTGACAGCGGAGACGAGCAAGCGATGGTATCCAGTCCTCCCAGGTCACCTCAAACACCACAGACTGACCTCAGAGATGGGACCCCCTCTCCACCCGCCAGACCCACTAATGTCTGCAACAATGGACCAGTGTGGACTGAAGACGCTGGCCTTGACAATCCTGCCTTTGAGGAGAGCACCGAGGAAGACTGTAAGTCAATACTTGTGTTGTACTGAGTGGAGATTTGGCTTGTTTGTTTGGTTTAGCTTAAAGTCCATCTGTGTCTTTAGGTGTGGTTGGTTTGGAGTGTGTCGTCCCCCGAGTGAAGCGGCCTCTTAGTAACCCCTGCATCCACCTGCTCCGCTCTGTCAGCTCCACCTCCTCTGGCTGGGACTGTCCCGAATCACCACCCCTCTCTGCAGAAGAAGGTCTGTTTTTCCTTACTTAACAATTTGATATTGGATAAATGTGAAAAATTGACTGTAAAACAAGCAATTGTGTAATGGCATTGTATGCACTTTAGGCTGTGTGAAGCTGCCCTCTCTTCCTGAAGGAGAAATAACTGCGATTGAAGTCCACCGTACAAACCCATATGTTGAGTTGGGCATCAGTATTGTGGGTGGAAATGAAACACCACTGATTAACATTGTGATCCAGGAAGTGTACAGAGATGGAGTCATTGCTCGGGATGGGAGACTGCTGGCTGGCGATCAGATTCTGCAGGTAACATTTTAGGGTAGAGAAAGCATATGTGAAGGCTTCAATGACTTAGATTTTGAGTCTAGTTATTTTGTGCCAGACGTATATTTGGACAACAATGTATAATCGTGGATATACTTTATATATTGTACAGCTAAAATAAGCATTTATTTTCAGGTGAACAATGTGGACATCAGTAATGTCCCTCACAGTTTCGCCCGCTCCACACTGGCGCGACCCTGTACCACGCTGCAGCTCACTGTGCTGCGAGAACGTCGCTGTGCTTCTCGGGCACCTCCGTCCTCTTCATCCTCCACCCCTGCTGTACCCCACGCCCCCTGCTCCACGCCTGAGGGCAGCCCGCCCAGCCCCACCACTCTGAAGATCACCCTGCACAAGCGTGACTCTGCAGAGCAGCTGGGCATCAAGCTGGTGAGGCGCACGGATGAGTCGGGAGTGTTTGTCTTAGACTTGTTGGATGGAGGGCTGGCCGCAAAGGACGGACGTCTGCGAAGCAATGACCGAGTGTTGGCAGTCAATGAGCAGGACCTGCGCCATGGGACCCCCGAGCAGGCCGCACAGATCATACAGGTTTGAATGCTCCTAATCATTACAATTTATTCTTATAAAAATAAAACAATTAAAATCAGACCAATGTATGTCCAGGCCAGTGGAGAGCGTGTCCATCTGCACATAGGACGTCCTACCAAACCAACTCCACCCCCACCGCCAAAATCTAGCTCCACCAGAGACCTCTACTGCCTTGAACACTTCCTGCCAAACCACAGCTCTACCCCCAGTCCTGTGGCCTCGCACCTGTCCCGCACCAGCACCAACAGGGTAAAGACATTGGAGTTAGTCAAAGTGGCTTCATAATCCACATTAAGTTTATAACAATGTAACTTTCAACAACTTACAGTTTGTATTGTTGTTTTCATTGGTAGGATATGCCGTGTAAAGAGAAACACATCACAGTAAAAAAGGAGCCGCACGAGTCTCTTGGCATGACAGTGGCAGGAGGCCGGGGCAGTAAGAGTGGAGAGCTGCCAATCTTTGTCACCAGCGTCCAGCCACATGGCTGCTTGTCACGTGATGGACGAATCAAACGAGGTCTGTTCTCAATAAATAGTATAAATTTGTCTTTTGCTGTATCTTGCCTCTACATTGTGCTGTTCTTTAGGTGATGTCCTGCTAAGCATTAACGGACAAGACCTGACCTATTTGAGCCACAGTGAAGCTGTAGGGACCCTAAAGGCCTCTGCCGCCTCAGCCTCGGTCCAGCTGAGGGTCCTGGAGGTCAGTTTAGTGGAGGACCATGACCACGACCAGCTCCTGCCTCACTCCCACGACACTGACTTTGACGCTAACTGGTCCCCCTCGTGGGTCATGTGGCTGGGCCTGCCCAGGTATGAGCACAGGAAGAAAAGACTAAAACTGAGTGCTTGAATGTTGTGTAAGGAAATATTTCATATTTGATGCTTTAAGTTTATGATTTATTTATGTACATACAGTAATTTCCACACTGTGTTTGTCCTTGCAGTTACCTGCACAGCAGTCATGAGATTGTGTTGAGGAGAAGTCACCCTGGGAGCTGGGGCTTCAGTATTGTAGGAGGATATGAGGAGAGCCACGGCAACCAGGCGTTCTTTATCAAGACCATTGTCCTTGGGACACCTGCGTACTACGACGGCCGCCTCAAGTCAGTGATCTATGACTCTTCATGTGATATTTATGGGTCTGTTAAAGTGACTCAGTGCTGAATTATCAGGAAAATATAGCCAGGCTGAGATGCACAAGGGCTGACTGTAGACCACACTTCTCTGTGTGACTGCAAATGTATTAATTAATAATTAATCATTTAACTATCAAAAAATTGACTTTTGATTAAACAAGAGGTTGACAAGTTATACTGATCTTTATTGTTACACGTATAATTTATATTTAATGGTAATTTACTGACCATTCCTGTCCTGTGGTTTTATTGCAGGTGTGGAGACATGATTGTGGCAGTAAACAGCCTGTCAACAGCAGGGATGAGTCACTCAGCCTTGGTGCCCATGTTAAAGGAGCAGCGGAGCCGGGTGGCACTGACCGTGGTCTCGTGGCCTGGCAGCCTTGTATAGCTGGGCCGGCTCTCCATTGAGTCCTTTTGAATATTGTGAATGACCTTGGCCGCACTGGGCCTAATCCAGGACCAAAAGCATTGAACTGTTAGAGCCAGCGGGACCAGGTCTGAGGCAGGACCTAATCCAGATCGTGCCACATCAGACTGCACTGATACACTCTGTGTATATCTGTTGTTCACTCCCACAGGGAGCTGTGCTGTTCTCATCTCACTGGGCAGGATCCAGGCCTGTTCAGATGGATGCACTGTTGCAGGTAGAGCAGTCATTCACTTCTATAGTATTTACATCGACAGTACTACTGTATATACACTACTACCACCTAAAGTACCTATACTGTATGCATTATGATTATGGGCAAAGACAGCAGCCTGTATCCATCTGGACCAGCCTCACCCTGGATCTAAACTGCCCTAAAGCCTCATAAACCAGCTCCTCACTCAGCTGCACTTTTATACATGTGTGAATGTGTTTGTTAATAAAACTGTCCTTCAGGAGCACCGACTGCAGTGCTTTTGTCAAAAGTTAAGTCAAACTCACACTGATGGTGCGCTATTAGCTTTATTTGATAATGCAAAAACAAAATAAAGCAAAAGAAATATATTAAACCCATTTGTGGAGTAGCAGACTATTTTAGTTGAGTTTTTTCCAGCTTTGCAGCAAGTTGATTGGCCTCCGACCGACCCCCACAACCCCCAGGCTGGTTCTTCTTAACCTGCAAAGCAGAACAAAATATAAGTACATACAATGCAAGTATAGGATTATAAATACAATACATACCTTCAACTTTTTCTTTGTCGGGTCATGCACCACACTATGCCGCCATAGGCTTTCCTAACAATCAGTATTAACTTACTTCACAGCTAAAGTAAAACACTAATTTGTTAAATAAAGACATTAAAGTCTTACCTTCATGGCAAAGCTCCTCCCACAGCCGGCTACAGCACAGGTTAAGGCCCTCTTCCCATCATGATCTCCCAGGACATGACTCTCCAGATGAAAGCGGCGGCTGAACTTTTTGTCACAGCCTTCTTTGGGACAAGAAAACCACCTTTTCTCTCCAGAGTGGACATGCTGCATGTGCTGGTTCAAGAACCACGCATTGTTAAACTGCTTTTTGCACTCTGCACATGGCAACTTCACTAATGGATAAAATACAAGATTTCAGAATCAGTGTGTGAAGCAAAATGGAGTATAATAATTTAGGTCAGATTAATCACCTTTATGCTCTTTTTTGTGCCTCAGATATTCTGTCCATGTATTCCCTTTAAAGAGACATGCTTCACAAAAATAACCTGCACAAAAACTGGAATTTAGTCCCAAAAAAAAAGGAAGTAGTGAAGAAATTAGTTTTTAGTTGATTACCATTGTGCACTTTCTCATGATGCTTCAGTTTGCCATGAGTTGGGAAGTCTCTTGAACAGCCTTCAACCTTGCAACTGTGTTAAATAAAAAGATGGCAAGAAATGAACAATAAATTACCAGTCACAAAAAGTATAAAATATAAGAGTATATATATATGAGCCAAAAATGGTGAAAATGCATTGCCGCTACTCACCAGAAAGGTAGAACTTGAGTGTGCTCGACCATATGAGCACTTCGCTGGTTTCTCTTTTTGAAGACCTTTTCACAGCCCTGATGTTCACACTAAAATGTACACCAAAAGTCAATATACAATCTTTTGGATTTTAACTTTGTAAAATTTACTTTGTATAGCTTCTCCTGGTTGTGTACTCGGGCCATGTGGTTTTTCAGACTGGCATTAGTGACAAAGGCCACAGAGCAGCCTTCAGCAAGACACCTAGAGATCATAGCAGACAATACAGTTAATACAATGCACATATCAACAATACATACATGTTAGTAGTAGTGTCGATAAAGGCGAACTTGTGTGGCTTTTCTCCACTGTGGGTGAGCTCATGTCTGGTGAGCAGATAGCGTGTGCAAAAGCTCTTGTCACAATTTCCACAGGCAAATGGTTTCTGGTTTTGAGAAAAATGGTAGATTTCAGTTTTTGGGGTGCACAGTTTTGGACCAATACACACTTACCAATCCTGTGTGTTTGCAAAGGTGCGCCTCTAGCTTCCATGACTTACTAAATAATGCTTTACAGTCAAAGAAAGTGCACACAAAGTTTTTTTTCCTTTGCAACCTCTCTCCCATAGCTTTTAATGAGAGTTGTCAGATGTGATGTTGTGATCACAAACAATTCAATTCAATTCAATTTAATTAGATTAGAATGAGAATTTCAAATGATCAACGTTTGAAAATGGGCGGGACACTTTTGGACCCACACATGACAGCTCACCTGTGCCTGATTTATCTTATTGGGCTGAACCAAGTTACCTGTGTTGGGGGTGTACCAGGGGATGGAATCTCATCCACAAAATGACAAAATGAGGCAGTCAGATTTGTCAGCTCACCCCATTGATCCTCATATAGCCTAGTATAAAAAACACTAACCAAAATCATTTACCTTTACTTGAGTAACTTGATTAGATTTAACATGTGTTTAACTTTTTACATCTACTTCAGTAATATTATTTGAACTTGAATATTTACACTACCCACCTCTTTATGCTAACTAGATATTATTGTCATTTTTTGCTGTTAATAATTGCAGTTTATTGTTTGGAAATACCAGGATTTTCACTTTATTTCTGGTCTATATGGTTACAAAAATAAATACATCAAACAATATGCTTTTTACTTTTAACTTGGATTTTTTACTTCTACTTCAAGTAATTTTGAAGATTATTTTTTGAAGAGATTATTAGTAGTAACAGTACGATTTCTCCCTACATTGATTAATACAGGCTCTAAAAGTGTCACTGAGGCTCCATGGCCGGCTCCTTATTGTAGTGCACAGGAGGCGACTGTCTGTCTCCATTCAGCACAAGCACACACCACATTTACAACTCTAATCACAATCTTATCAACGTTACAACTTTGTTTTCCGATAGGCCTCATGATGAATTGTTGTCAAAAATAAATCTCCTTTGAGACATAGGCTACCAACTGTTGGGGAATGTGTGTGCAATGTAGAATTTGACTACTCAACTCAATTTTCTTCTTCTAATTAATTAGTTAAAAAAATACCTCACATACATTTGGAAAATGTTGCCCCTAGTGAATGGATGTCTCTCATTATGGTCCAGGGTATACCCCACCTAAGGCCCATAGTTGCTGACATTGTAGGGTCAATCCAGTGACCCCCTGGAAAAGATTAATTCACTTGTTTTCGTTTGGGTTGTTTTCTGTTTTTTTCCAACAGCTTATTATTTTTACTTTAATAATTACTTACATATTTGAGTAATACAGTTTGGAAGAAACAGTTCTCTTACTTGGTCAAATTCATAGCACTCTTTTCAACTCTGAATAAACACAAACACATGTAAAAGAATGACTTACTCGGAGTGACAGATAGAGACAATCCAATAATGCTATCTGCCTGTCTAAACACCAGCCATCACCCATTGCACAAGTGCCTGCTCTGGTGTGAAACCTTTGACTGACTTTAGTGAATAAGGCCCTATTGAAAAGCATATTGGGCGTTAACTCTGTGCCCTCCCACGCTCCAGCTATGACCAGGTTGGGGTCAGATAGTTGACACGGTTTATCAGCATTATCCGGTCGCTCCCCTAAGGCCTGTCAGGGTCCTGCAGTCAATACAGCTGGGCCAATATTCACATAATATAGAGCCAAGCCTCCCCTGTCACTGATAACCATGGGCCTTATCAGTTCAGCTATCAGGCTCAGGCACTGCATAGACTCTCTGTTTGGACTGGCCCAGGATTTCCTCGTGCATTTGACAAAGCCTTTGTATCAGTCACAGGTACCAAGCATTGGATTTGGAACTCATAAACCTGCATTACATATGTTTTTCCAAAAGACAGAAAAGAGGGAACGGGGTGGGTCGAGTATAGCTCAATGTTAATTTTCTTTATTTAAGTACTGTTGTTACATCAAAGTTATTACTCAAGTAGGGATCGTTAAAATAATAACGGGAGTACTGTGACTGTGTCTGATGTATTTGTGGTCTAATCAGGCAGTCAGAAATATAAAATAATCTGCATATTTTAACGAAAATGTGTTAAAATGTTAATATTTACAGAATAACTAATAAAAATGATAAATGAATGCACTACAAAGCTCAAATTTTCAAAATGATTCTTTTTTAATACCAATACCTCACCTACAGAGTTGAAGACAATGTAAAAATAAATGTACTTAAATAGTGAATTGTTTCTGCAAAATGTTACTTGTAGGTTAGATGACACAATCACGACTGAATTCAATAGCCTACTGAAATCAAATGTATCTCACACTCTATGCATCATTTGTTGTTTGTTGTAGCGTGTGTGTCCATGTCCAGTTATCTCCAGTGTCTGTGTGTGTAGTTAATATGTAACAGTGCGGGTCGATACAG
Source organism: Philypnodon macrostomus (assembly GCA_036025475.1). Taxonomy (NCBI): domain Eukaryota; kingdom Metazoa; phylum Chordata; class Actinopteri; order Gobiiformes; family Eleotridae; genus Philypnodon; species Philypnodon macrostomus. The sequence continues at coordinate 68,555 of JAVQKC010102521.1, read as the reverse complement.
CTGCTCAGAGCTGCTGGCTAAGCTACACTCTCAATCTGTGAGTGTCAGAGCGCTGTGATTAAGGACTTCATAGTGTTTTATCCTGAGCCCCTTGTTCCTTCACCGCTGTCTGTTTACTTTGTTCTCCTTCAATCAGTAACCTCTTACAGAGTCACACATACCACTGTTAACCAGAGGTGGGTATTAACAAGTTACATTTACTTTTTAAATAATTAGTTTTTTCTAAAAGTAGTTATAATGCACTATCCACATCTGTAGGTTACCATGTTATGTTATGACATTTGTAAATAAGTATCATTTGCCTTGATTTACCATTTTCCCAGCATGTAAAGATGATATGTATTCACTATTTAGATTGTTTTACTGTTGAGAACAATATACACCTCCAGCTCAGCTTTTAACACACAAAGGCCCTTAGTACCAAAAAACCTCAAAAACAGTTATACATCAAATTACACCTTTCAAGAAACCCCAAAGCTTATACAGGCTACAAGGAATATCCAAAATTGACCCCTGCATTATCACAACACTGAAAAAACAGCCCTTGTCAATCAATGCCAAAGGCTTTAGTTGCCAACTGCTTCATTGATTGAGCTTATTTTACATCTCCTTCAGATTTTCAATCTCTTAAATAGATCTGTTTTGTGAAGTCTATAAAAAGCAGGTTAGTTAATCTGAGTATATTACTGAATACATTTTGAGTTTGGAGAAATGACGGAAGGTCAATTTTAAAACATCCACCACTTATTGTTTTGTTATAGTGACAGATTTAGTACCTAATAAATAACTTAAATTATGACTATGAGTTTGTCAGTGCCATTAGTAATTCTTCTATATGGTCATGCAGTCTTTCCCTATGACATAAAAGCACATAGCCCCGTCACCTGCTGCCCCAGTCTCTGTAAACTGGCCCTAATAAAGTGTCAATATTGGGTAGAGTACTGAGGTGGGATAAGATAACCCATTAGTCACATCAGCAGTGAAGCATTCAGGCTCCACTCATTACACACACAAGAGGTCCACACACAGGCTCAACTGGAGACGGGTAATAGTGGTCATTCTGATATCACATATATCTGATATCTATTAAATGACGGATTTATTTACGGAATTGCAACACTTCAATTCATAATACGCTGTACAGTCAATTTAACAATATAGTAGAATGTGCATGATTAAGTGTAGAATATTTAATGGTTTCTAAATGTGGTGCATTGTAAAATATTTGGCCAATAAACAAGCCTAAAAACACCCTACAAGAATTGTATAGAGTAGAATATTGAAACAGCTATAAGTTAGTACCAATGCAAATACTGATTATAACTCTGAAATATAAACACTACCTTGTTCTTGTTCTACATGTACAAGGCTTATTTGAAAAAGGATCCTAATATTTGGTTGTAAACACTGACATCTTGTGGTATAGCAGAGAACAGCAGGTTTAACGGTACAGCATTCTGAGTACTTAAGCAATTTGTGTGCAAAAGGCGAACTATATTTAGTCCAATTCATCTAGTGGTCATCAGTTCAGTGAAAGTCAGGCTGTGGTTTACTTTAGCTGTATTTGGGTTTGAGCCCCCCCCCCATATCTATCTCCTCAAAAGTGTAAAATTGATAAAAGTGCTGATTTGTATGGTCAAAATGCTAAACCAATGTAACCATGCTTGGTAGGGGGCATGGTTGGTTGACTGCCTGGTTTGAGTCCCCCACCGGAGCACATACTGACATGTCTTAACACATTGCTTAGGAACTTTGCTGCGATTGGTGTTTGATGGTGGTCGGCGTGGCCATAGGCGCAAAATGGCAGCCACGCATCTTACAGAGCAGTTGTGGCTTACCACCACCACTGTATGGAGTGAATGAATGTAATTGTAAATCATTTGCATATTTAAAAACCTCTATACAAGCACAATGCATTATTAAATGACATGTCTAACACATGTTTATAGATTTACAGACTTCAATAACAACCTAAGCAAACACACAAGGGGTAATTAGTAGTGTAAGTGTAATGCTTGAAACATGTGTGCAGTCACTCTCAGTTCGCCGGTGAAATATGATGTTTATTTCATATTTAATCAATGGAGGAGAATCATCATCGAGTATCTGCACATCATGTATGAAAAGTATGTTTAATAACAAAAAACACAAAACGTGTGTACAAATAATTTTATTTGTTGAGCACATTATGCCATGAACTCGTATGGGATGGGCTCCAGCAGCTGGGGCTCATTGTTCTTGGTGCTGACAAAGTGAGCCTCACGAGGAGGGGCAGGCTGCAGAGAAAAAAAGACTTGATTTGTAGGGACCAGACATCAAGTACAAATGTGAGTTTTTTCAGCTGCACATACCTGGCGCTTCAGCTCCACCCAGGTGCCTTTCTGTTTTGCCTCCATTTTCCTGGCCTCGTTCTCTTTAACGCGCTGCAGGAAGCTGTCCCTGCTCTTTGAGTGTTTGATGTGTTCAATACGAACATTAATCCTCTTGGCCAGGATCTTGCCCCTGTAACAATGAAAAACATGTTTAGTCCTTATTCTTTTACTTTTGGATTTAGCACAAGTCATGTCACCCAATGCTGTTTCCTCTACACATCACAGGTCAAACATTAGTCAGACCACTGATGTTCGAGGTTGAATAATTTTCCCCACATGAATGACCACTAAAGACAGAAGGGCGTCCTAGTGGCAAAGTGAAAATGGGGTAAAAAAAATAAAAGCCTGATACGTTTAGTAATAACGTCCACATTTGGCTTGGGTCCTTGAGAAAACAACTACTAACAAATATTCAGTATATTCTACCAGGAGGCCGCTGTGGGATAAAGGGCTTACTTACTTGACTTGTTTGTTGACAATGATGCCGACAGCATGTTGGGTTACATTGTAAACTCGTCCTGTCTTGCCATGGTAGCACTTATGAGGCATACCCTTCTGAATGGTTCCTGTGCCCTATAAAAGAAAGTACATTGGTCGATGTTACCAACAACGGTCCTAATGGGAACCACAGATGAAAAACATGTTAGATGGCCTCACCTTAATGTCAACAATATCACCCTTCTTGTAGATGCGCATGTACGTGGACAGAGGAACGGGGCCTGCATAGAACAGAAGTTGTAGTTATTATACGTTATCCCTATTTAGAATACTCCTCTAAATAAATAAATAAATAAATAATAAATACTCACCATGCTTACGAAAGGGTCTGCTAAACATGTACCTGGTCCCCCTCCTTTTGCCTCTGGTGTTTGTCATGATGCTTGATTACTGGAATAGAAATGTCCCATACATTATAATACATTTTTTGTAGGCAGAAAATGATCAAACTGGGATTAAAAGTACCAGCAAGTCATACACAAACTCATTGAGAAGTTGTAGCTTAATCTAATCATGACATCCTTGGATATCAAACGTTTGTATTAATACAAATCATGTTATAGCTTATCACCAAGAAAACACTTTGTTAGCATAGCACCTGACACCAACACATTCTGACGGTGGCGTTTAGGATGAAAAATACACAATTCAAAGAAAAACCAATGTGCCTAAAATAGTGGCATTAGAAAAGTATCAGAAATATCAAAAAGGTGTCTTGCTTCGGTGTATGGCAGGCCCACATGGACAGACACGCTGCGGGAACAGCACAGGTTGCGCGATAATTGCACACATATGGTGTGGGTTTTGTTTCGAGGTTTATTCACTGAGAGGTAAATAAAAACAACCTACAGCAATTCGGGTGGGAAAATGAACTAATAACGCCCCAAAAGTACCAAAAAATACTTAAAATACAGAGAGGATCTTACCCCCGGTCTCTACAAGATGGCGGGTGCAGCGGAAAGAGAGAGTGAAGGCCCCCAGACTCCGCCTAGAAAACAGAATCCAGTAGGCTGCGACAGTGCCTGCCTTTATAACTATTAATAACTAAGCCAATATATTAATAACACATCAATACCATTAATATTAGTGGAACCAGACCATGTGTAGACGTTCTTTTGGTATTTATATAATTATAAAATAAATAAATAAATAAACAGGCCATAAGACTCATTCATGCATGAGATACCACTCTGTGATATCGTCTCCCCAAGTGAAATAGTAAATATTAGCATCAAAATGTTATAACAATGCCTTTGTACACACATATACAATAAAGGTTGTGTGAAAATGTTCAAATCACATTTTCACTTTAAATTTGTCATACAATTATTCTGAATAAGTATCCTGTGTAGAAAGTGACATTTGTATTAAAATAAATACTATATAACGTTTAATTCATTAAAATCATTGGTAAATACGTAAACTGAAAAAACATGTAAACCGGACGACGGCGGAAGTGAGTGGTAGTGTACGCTCTTGTTTGTGGAGCCAGGCTCGGTTATAAACAGCACATCGACAGCTGCCCTCCCGAATACAGCCCAGTCTCAGCGCACGGCGATATAGTGGAAGATGGCGTTAGCCGAATGGAAATCCTAATGACAGTCTCAAAATTTGCCTCTTTTTGTACCATGGTGAGTCTGCTTCTAACTGCGTCATGCGTCAATTATAATCTAGGGTTTGGATTGTATAAAAAGCATTGCCTATTAGTACTACTAGTGTGCTATTTAGACATTTTCCTAATGAAAGTAAGTGCTCCTGTCTATGCTAACCAAGCAGCCACCCACCACATTCGCCACTCTTTTTAACACCCATAGTAACAAGCTAGGAGCTATAATACGACCACTATTAGTTTATTAATATATTGCTGCGTCTAGACTATCAGATTTTCCCATGTTTTGTGACCTAGAGACCGTGCACCTGCTGCTAGCTGGCTAACATTATGCATCTGGAGCTAAACCAGTGTACTAGTTAGCCTGCGAACAACTGGCCACAGCTGGATCATAAGCCACATATACCCAAAGAACGACGCATCTACGACTACTGTCACAAACGGCTCAATGCAATGCTAGATCTGAGTTTTTCGTTTTTAGAATATAATATATACGATTTTATTAACGCAGGCGATGACGACATGGTTTTAACATTAGCTGCGCAGTTGTGGACTCGTTCCAGGTTTCTCTATTTACTGTCCGTTTTGCATCAGACTCCTTCCATTTTTTATTTATTTGACTGTTTGCAAAAGCTATTATATAATGCTTCAGAAATAATTAATCTGATTTTGGCGTTGACGTGTGCATTTTTATTTTATTTTATAGCCTATTTTTTTTGTTCATCATTATTTTGTAACTGAACTATATTTCAAATTTACACTATATTCGTTGTTCTTTCCAGGGCGCCAATGCCTCTGCTCTTGAGAAAGAGATTGGATCTGAGCAGTTTCCGGTCAATGAGCACTACTTTGGCTTGGTCAATGTAAGAAATGAATGAATATATTATTGTTATGCATTATTGCTCAGTTTTGCTATTATTATTATTATTATTATTATTATTATTATTATTATATTATCTTTCCTTTTTGTTTTAGTTTGGGAACACCTGCTACTGCAACTCAGTATTGCAGGCTCTCTACTTCTGCCGGCCGTTTCGGGAGAAGATCTTGGCGTACCGGAGCCAGCCTCGCCGGAAAGAGAACCTGCTCACATGTCTTGCCGACTTGTTCCATAGTATCGCCAACCAAAAGAGGAAAGTGGGTGTTATACCACCCAAGAAGTTTATTACACGTCTACGCAAGGAAAACGGTGTGCACAGTGATGGGTGAATGCCATTTGTTTTTATGCTGATGACACATTTTGTTTATCCATTATTTTTCTTTTGCAGAGTTGTTTGACAACTACATGCAGCAGGATGCCCATGAGTTCCTAAACTACCTGCTCAACACCATCGCCGATCTGCTTCAAGAAGAAAGGAAACAAGAGAAGACCAATGGCCGTCTTGCCAACGGCACATTGGACTCCCAGAATAATAACAGCAATGCTTCACCTGCTCCTACCTGGGTCCACGAGATCTTCCAAGGCACTCTAACCAATGAGACGCGCTGCCTCACCTGTGAAACGGTGAGCTCTGGTCGTGTGGAGGTTTCTGACAGAAATGTTCAATGACCACATTTTTAATCAGGAGTGTTTTGTGCAGATAAGCAGTAAAGATGAGGACTTTCTGGACCTTTCTGTTGATGTTGAACAGAATACCTCCATTACACACTGCCTCAGGTAAAGAAGCACAGATATACATTTATAAAACATGTGCTACATAACTGTAAATGTAACAAATTAATTAATGCCTTTTTATATAAAGTATGTTCTAATTAAAACATATTTTTCTTTGACATATTGCAGAGGTTTTAGTAACACAGAGACACTGTGTAGTGAGTACAAATACTACTGTGAAGAATGTAGAAGCAAGCAGGAGGCACACAAGAGGTCAGTATTAAAGAGTATTCTGTAGCTCAGGCTTTACTTTGCCACAATTTTTTTTAAAAAAGCTGAAAAAAGGACAGAAGAACCCAGAGTGTAGCTGAGCCTGGACCTCTGACCGACAGCACTGTACAAACGTACAAACACTGTACAAACGTCCTTTCATCGGCAACATAACATACTCATATTATATATATCAAATAGGTCATCTAAATGTAGTGAGAAGAGGAACCTTTTAACCTACTTAATGTATTCAGCAAATGTAAATAAATGAGAAGTTTGGCCCAGATCCTAATTTTATTTTTCATGTTTTTTGTGGGAACTATAAGGAGCTATAGAGCTGAAGTAAACATTATTCATGTTTGTCTCTAATAATGTAGAAGAATATGTAGGAGGAACTTAACCTCCGAAGCCATGCTGATTTTACACAAGCCCACATTGTTGTACTGGTGTATGCATTTGCCATGAATGAATCCATTTGTTAACTGCACTCTTAGGTTTGTGTATAGAAGTCATTGTTTCCAACATTAATTATTGTTACAACAGAATGCGAGTAAAGAAGCTGCCAATGATCCTAGCACTGCACCTCAAGCGCTTTAAATACATGGAGCAGCTGCAGCGATACACCAAGCTGTCCTATCGAGTAGTCTTCCCATTGGAGCTGCGTCTCTTCAACACCTCCGGAGACGCCACCAATCCGGAGAGGCTCTACGACCTGGTCGCTGTAGTCGTGCATTGTGGGAGGTGTGTTGATGAACACAATAACACAGTGTATTGCTCTCACATCACAGCTGTTAGACGCATTCAAATGTTCAATGTTATTGTTACTAGTACTTTTTAGCAGTGCATGATGAAGCTGAGATGAGAACTGAGATGGTGCCAATGCTGTTTTCCCAGTTTATCAAAATGCACTCGATTGTACTGGCTTCTGCCTTTGTGGTTCACAAAAGGGTTAATCTAATAGAAGATAAATAGAATTTAAATTTAATCTTCAGTTCAACATGTGGGGTTTAATCTGTGACGGCTCTTCTCTGAAAATTGCTTTTAATGTTCAGACTTATTTTGAGGAAACCTTTAATAGACAATAGGCATTTGGGGGATTTTTTTTATGGCATTTTGGTTTATTTTGTAGCAGACATTTGCATCTTTTAGATACAAATGCCAAAATTCAGCAATAATTGTCTTGAATCAAAGTTAAACGTGTTACGAAACACCAGGTCCTAGACTTAATTCAACTCTATATTGAAACATTGCCTATCACAGTAATCCTTGTTTATTTTGCAGTGGTCCAAACAGGGGACACTACATTGCAATTGTAAAAAGTCATGACTTCTGGTTGCTATTTGATGATGACATTGTGGAGGTAGGCATTCAACACGACGTGTATACGATGTATATTGTGTTGTAAATGGTGTTTTTTCGTCACACAGATTTTTCTCATTTGTCTTTTCAACAGAAAATTGATGCACAGGCCATAGAGGAGTTCTACGGCCTCACTTCTGAAATCTCCAAGAACTCCGAGTCTGGCTACATCCTCTTTTACCAGTCCAGAGATTAAATGTTGAGCTGCTTGTTTGCCCCAGTAGCCAAGAGGAAGCCTGTGATTCCTCCTTAAGTGGAGCAGCGGCCCCTGTTGTACAGCTCACAGAGCTGTAAATATAACCTGTGCTTTAGGCACTCAGCGCTGCACCTCGGCCGAGGAAGTGTCTCCCTAAACTACCAGCTGTCCCTCCTGGTCCCATCTTCATCCTGTCACTCTGGGTGCTCACTGCTGCAGGGACAAAGACGATATTGAATGAAACTGTGTCAAGATTGTTTATTGTTTAAAGAGATGCCGACGGAGGGTTGTACAGATGTTTTTGGTCATGACTGACATACTAATTTTTGCCTTGGGTGTCGGATGACTGGTTATTTAATAATTCATATGGCGTAATATTGGACTGGTGTGGTCACCCCACACAGTTCTGCACTGGCTTTTACTTGGACTGGATCAGGTTTTTGATTATGTTGGTAAAGGATGATGGGGGAAGGGTGAGTGTCTGCTCTCTGGGCTTTCTGGGTTGTGTACAGAATGGTATTTGTATAAATATTACAAGAAGATATTATCATTGGAAAATGTTAGACATTAAAAAGATGTATTAACACTATGGTGCACTTTTGATACCGTTTTGTAGGTGTTGGCAAATTTAATGTGAGGGTTTGCTTGAAAAGGCCTGTTGTGAAGCGATCATTTTCTGTTTTAAAGAAAAAGAAATAAAACTGTAAACATCTCGGCTGGGTGTGCTCTTTTCGATCAGGTGCGCACTGATGACTCATAGGAGCTCACCTGCGCCCCTCAGAGGTGAGTGCTGGCGGTGCCAAGCTGCCGCTGCAACAGCTATTTTAATCCATTTAGAGTAGACCCAAAGCTAAAGGTGCACTGGACAAACGCCTATGGACGCTAATGTTCGGTCACCGACCCGTACTTGCATACGCACACACACCCACTGCTTGCTCTCGTCGGCGGAGGTGTCGGGAGCAGGGCGCAGAGATGGAGGAAGACGAAGGCAGCGGGAGGGGTGGTGACACACATCAGGTTGCTGTTAATAGCTCAGACAGGACCAGAATAGCAGGGCGTCGCTACAGGAAAGTAGTCTCTGCATCCAGCATCTTATCTGAAACTCTAGCCCTAACAAGAAAATCGTTATTGGGCTACTTAAAAGCCCAGAAGATGTTTGTGTGGCCAGACCACGAACGTTTTATTGGGCTTGAAGCAAATGTTCTCACATACCAGATATAGCCTAATAACACAGAAAATACCTGCACATGATTGTGTCCTTGACACGACAGAAGCAGACGGCCTTTAACCGAGTTCAGGTCTGGCCCATTTAGGACTCCTCCTTCATTATCGACCCGCTTCGCCACCACCTTCTCTCCCCCCTCCACCAGCTCCAGCTCACAGCTCTGCACAGCCGCAGTCTACACACCACAGCGATGCGCCGCTAAACAGTCTTTTCGTCCTGGCTGCGAGGCTGAGAGGATCCTGGTCAGCATCTCCATCCTCTCCGGGCTGCGTCCCTGTGCGCGGCACCACCCACGACCACACCATGGAGATACCAGGCAGCCGTTCTTTCATCTAAACGAGAGGGTCACCTCACAGTCAAGGTAGGCTATGGTCTAGGTGTTTTTGTTGAGCATGTGCATCCGTTTCAAACAGTCTACAACACACCAGCAGCCTTTGGTGTGAAGCTTTCGCAGTGTTTTATGCGTAATGGTTTATATAAAACGCCATATGGTCAATACCAGGTGGCGTAAAGCATCTCTGTGCCGGGTGCGGTATCAATGTGTAAAGAGCTATTGGTCTTTGACAGCACAAGAATTATGACCGGCATCTGGATGAAACCTGGCCTGAGAAAATGAGGTGTTAAATAAAACTTTGGAGTTAAATAACCCAGGAGTGCCGGTCCACAGAAATGAGTCGCTCTTTTCCTATTGAAAATGTAATTAATTGAAACTTTCTGAGGTATTATGTTCGCTGCTCACACCTGAATGTTACTGTTCTGTGTAACACAATGTGTTTCCAGAGCCTTTAAGTACACCTATGGGGGCACAAGTAAAGCCCCTTGTTATTAACTGTATATACAATCCTAAAGTAAACTGCTCAAAATTAAACCGTGCTTTTGTGTTTCAGACGGGGAGCACAATGAGTGAAGGGTCACCAATCTCCCCCAGTTGGCTGAGCCCGGAGCCAACCACCTGGGCTAGTGGAGGTGGAGGTCTGCTGGACAACAGCACCAGTCTGGGTACCTTTCCCCTGGAGGAGATGGATGTCCCCAGCCAGCTGCCTCTGCTGGTCAACCCCTGGGACATTGTGCTGTGTTCCTCTGGGACTCTGATCGCCTGTGAGAATGCCTTGGTTGTGCTGGTCATATGGCAGAACCCTGCACTTCGAGCTCCCATGTTTCTGCTGATTGGCAGTCTGGCCCTGGCTGACCTTTTGGCCGGCCTGGGACTGGTGCTTCATTTTACCTGTGCCTACCTGCTTCGTTCTGAATCAGCCCAGTTACTGACAGTGGGGCTGGTGGTGGCCTCCTTCTCTGCATCTGTCTTCAGCCTACTGGCCATTACTATTGACCGGTACTTATCTCTCTACTATGCCCTCACTTACAACTCTGAGCGGACTGCGGCGTTTACCTACACCATGCTGGTTCTGTTGTGGGGCTTGTCCTTGTGTTTGGGCCTGCTGCCGGTCACAGGGGTCAACTGTCTGGAGGAGGAGGCTACCTGCAGCGTGGTGCGCCCACTCACCAAGAACAACATAGCTGTACTGTCTGTCTCTTTCCTGCTGCTCTTTGGCCTTATGCTGCAGCTCTACGTCCAGATTTGTAAAATAGTGATGCGCCACGCTCACCAGATCGCCCTCCAACACCACTTCCTGGCTGCCACCCCCCACTATGTCACTACAAGGAAGGGTGTGTCCACGCTGGCCATCATCCTGGGTACCTTTGCTGCATGCTGGATGCCATTCACTGTTTACTCCCTCATTGCAGACTACACCTACCCTCCTCTATACACATATGCCACTCTGGTGCCTGCCACTTACAACTCTGTCATCAACCCGGTCATCTACGCCTTCAGAAACCAGGAGATCCAGAAGGCTTTGTGGCTGGTTTGCTGTGGCTGTGTGCCCACCAGCGTGGCCCACAGAGCAAGGACCCCCAGTGACGTCTGACCCAAGAGCCCTGGGGGTTTGAGAGAGCCGCGATGGGTCAGCTGTGCTCCTCAGTGGGCATATCCAGTGTCCCAGAGTAGGACACCAGGGCGAGAGCATATGGCACTGGGCTGTAGCAGCAGTTCTGGCTAAGGATGGCACTGGAAAAAGCAGTTTGGTTCATTATCAACAGCCCTACAGGGAGAATGGTATTGTTTTCTTTCTTTCACACACAACAGGGCTTGGAATATTACTGTCTTCCCCAGTGATAGCGGCCTTTACTGGGCTGTGCCACGCCCTTTTTTCCTCGACTTTGCAGCGCGTCACATGTTACATGCAGCAGATGTACATAGAGTGTGCATATTTAACAACACTGAGGCCTGGGGTCGACACGTGCTGTGTTTTCAAATGGGGAGGGATTTTTGTTTTGACAGGCAGGCTGTGCGTAAAAGCGGGTAATCCGTGCGTGCAACGGGTGAAGTAAAAGCAGAGCATCCACTGGTGCTGAGTGCGCGGCATTTCCACAGCAAAAAGCCCGTCTGGAGTAGCATCCAGTCGCTCTGCTGCTGCACTCTGAACGTGCGTTGAAAGCTTAACAGCCGCGGAGTGCTAAAAATAGACTCGGCGCTCTCTGCGTCCTCCACAGACGCCGAGAATGAAATCAAGCCGTTTTTCCTCGGCTCTTCCTGCACATCTTACCTGTTTATCTTTTATGGGGTGTCTTTATGTCTTTCAGTTCAGAGTGTGCCTACGGTCTCAAGACGAGGCCCAATTAAGTCACCATCTAATGTATTGTTATTCAATAGGAAACAAAAACATCCCAAATGTGTGATTTTATCATCAACTCGACACCATTTGACCGTTTTGATTAGAAATGTGTAACAAGACCCACCAAACACAATCTCTGGTGTGCATGTTAGAGTCCAGTGATTTGCATGCAGTCCATCTTTTCCTCCTGATTCACCGTGATACCGCTGCTTCAGGCAATGTGTCGTCTTGATATGACCATGATACCAATTATTTTATTGAACTACAGTAATATGTACCTCACACAAAAAACATTGAAAGAGCTACAATCATCATCAATATTATAAATGCTGTATTGTGGTTAGTTCAGAGATGTGCTCAACCAGCTGCTCTATGAAGTTAGTAAATCTGTATTCTTTGTTACATACGGATCATGCCAGCAATAACTAGCCTATGGGTGGTAGTTAGTGAAGCAATACTCAGACAGCAATAGCATCTCTGTCCCACCAAGATTTCTTCCTGCAGATGCGAGGCACTATCAAGACTGCTCTTGAATTTGAGAAATGTTCATTGATGTGTCTACAACGTGGAGTGGAGGTATCACTAATTTTGAGCCGAAAGATCATATTCTACAATGACACCACTGCCTGATATTTTTGCTGAAGGAGAGCTTTGCCCAAAACTTGGGTCGCATTTTGTATGGAGTTGTGAACTTCTCTGTTGCCTCTGCTTTGTGTCTGCATATGAACTGTTGTCAACATGGGACTATGTTTTGTGTGTAAGCTATGAGTTGCATGACCACTGGGTGTGTGCATGTGTGTGGTGTGTGTGTGTGTGTTTGTGATCCAGCAGACCGTGATGGTGTTGTCAGGGGTTAAGCCGCTGTAATAGGTTAAATGTTGACCTCTAGTGAATGCTGCCAGTCTTCCTGTGAACTCGGAGAAGTGGCCTCATTTTGTGTTTGTATTACAGCATGTAAACCTTTCCACAAGACTAGGATGGAAACGCTCCAGCACTTCAAGCCAAAGTGAAAGGACTCTGAACAAACTAGTATCCTAGTCATACAGTGTTTTTGTCTCTATATCGCTTATACTCTACTGTACTTTCAATCCTTTTGGTTGGTCAAGGTAGGTGCCCATTAAGTGACCTCCAAACAATTATATGAGCTAAAAATGGCAACTTCCAAGGACAAAAGTAATGCTCCTATTTGGTTTCCTTACTAAACACAAGTGTTTTCAAAAAGAGGCGATGTAAGGAAATCAGAAGAGCAGCATTTCCCAGCTTTGGACTGTAGCCTGTTTATTATGTGAACTTGTGCACAGTGTCAGATTGGACTAGTTTTTGTGAGCACTCACAGCTCAGGCTGATATCACAAAACACCACAAACTGTTTTTCTTTTATCTTTGGAGAAAAGTCTATTTTGTTATATTCATTGAAAAGTTATATTTTTTCCACTTAAGTCGGGCCTGAAATTGTTTTCAGATTCTGATGTTGTATGCTCTAACAGCGCTGTAAAGCCTTTTTGTGAATGTAGAATTAATCAACAAGTTAAAATGAACCCCCTCCCCCGTCAACTAATTTATTTGTGTAAATAAGGCATGCCTGAGGTGGGACCATTGTGCATGGTGCTATCAGAACCATCGGACATGGAGGAGCACCACATTGGTACTAATGTATCACCAAGGCAACAGTAATGTGATGTTCACTTGTCTTGCTTCAGTAATACAGAATACACTTGTTTAATTGATAACTGTCCAGACCTGAGGTCTGTGGCAAAAGCTTTTAGTGAATGGTAGTGAATGTTTTTGTCACATGGAAGTACGGTTGTGCAGGTGTGAAAAGGGCTTTGTATACAATAGTAAGACTGGATGTAATACTTATATGTGCACACACCTGTAAATCTACTGAATGGTTTAACCCAACAGAGTTTTTGGTATTTCTCCAATATTGGGTAGGTTTTGGAGATGATAAGATAGTAGTTATAGAAAGGTGGTGTCTTGAATCTAGAGCTAAATATCAGACACTCAAGGGCCTGTGAATGTGTGTTTTTGTTTTAAGGGGTGGGGGTTCAGATGGGAACACTACAGTAATGGCATCTTGTGTATATGTATGCATAGTTTTTAATGTGAAATGCACTTTATTTTTTTGGATGAAAATGGCACAAATTAAGTATCTGCAAAATGAAACATAATGATAATCAACATGCACTAACTGAGATATTGTACAAACTCTGTGTGAACGTGGTGTCTATTTTTCCAATGTGTTAGTTGTACTTTTTATTGCTTCTTTGATTAGTTCACTCAATTGAAAGATCTTGTTAATTTTGTATTAAAACTGTGCTGTGCATAAAAACTCCTGCCTCGTCAGATATGTTCATCCTCATCCTTTTTCACTCTGCTGTTTCCTTGGCAACCTCCTCCTTAGCTGTACCGTTACCACAGAAACTAGAGTCTGAGCCAGGTATGTGTCGTCTCTATGACGACAGTGGAACAGTAAAGAGACACAATACTTCATTCATCATTTTATTTTCACACTATACAGTCTCTCCCTCCCTCAGCAGAGAACCACCGGCAGATGGTAAAATCTGTTTGAATATTTAGGAGAAATACGTTTATTTAAATATATGTGTGATGCTTGGATAAAACTCCCTGCCTTCCAGTTATTACATCTACACATTAAAAATCTGCTTCATGATCTATGGCATAAACAAGTGTTTCAGTAAAAAATAAAAGTAAAAGACAAGTACATTGGTTAGCTCAAGAGGAACATTTCTAGCATCTCTAATACTCTTAAGCTTTGGTTATACGCACCTTCACGGGTGTCTATAGTGATACAACAGGTAGAAAAGGTCTACAAGGATGGACTCACAATGCTTTTTCATTTGCAGAGGCTTGTTAAGATTACACTATACATATCTAAGCTGTTACAGTGATTTCCAGTTTTCATTCATTTAGCTTCTACTGCTCTACAGCATGTGATTGTATGTTTTCAGCAACAATATGTGACCATCTGTGAATGTGTTTCAGTGGCATTGGTCCTACATGTGTCTTCATTAAGGTGTGTTTACATTAAGTGGTTACACTAGACTCAGTTTATGTTCTATAATCTGCAGTGTGTGTGTTAATCGGACCAGTCGTTCTCCTCTAACTCTGAGTCGTCTTCTGAGTCAGAGTACTCCACAGCGATGCGTCGTGACAGGATGGTGGCCACATCATTTCCAACAGGCTCTCTCTTGGCCTGTTGCTCTTGCTGCTCTTGCACCTTCTTTAGCTGGATACCTACAGTAAGACATAAGTGAGAAATTAATATTACAAGAGTTTTGAATCAATGTCGTCAATCTTCTTTGACAATATGCACAAAAAACACAGAAAAACAGAATCGCTCATTGATCCTGGCTTTCACATGGTATGAGAAGCCTTGGTAACAAACAGATAAGCGCTAGTTAAGGATAAGGTACACATTAGTAACCAGTTTATTTACATTTTTATAGCATTACTTTAACATGAATAAACACCAATGAGTTAATAATGTTTAATTCCTCAGTTATTTATGCTTGATTAATGCTAAATAGTGTGCAGTTATAAAAACTTGTTACCAAAGCCTTTATTTTATAGGAACTAGTAATGAGTTAAAAAACATAATACTAAGTGCCCTGTTCTGATCCCAACAACAACATGATCTGTCACTTACCCATGCGTATGGCAGCCAGTAGGTCACTGCGAGCATCACTGACCACTGAGGCCTCAGCAGGGGCAGAGGAGGACATTTTGCGAGTGGTGGAGTGGGGGGCACCGGCTGTGATGGGAGGAGGAGGAGGGCCGGGGGGAGGTGGGGCAGCCTGTGCCCCACACACAGGTGGTGGAGGCGGGGCATAGCCACCGACAGCACCCATTGGTCCCGGAGACATAGGACCTCCCGGGGGAGAAGCAAAGGCAGTCTGGGCAGAAGGGATGAGTGGGGCGGGAGGAGGGGGAGGAGGGGTGTTGGCATAACCATCCATACTGTAGGAACACAAAAGATAGAGTTAGGAGCTGCCACAAAAAGCCAAACCTGATAATACAAGTGATACTATATACAGATAGACCACTAGAGGGCAGCATTCACTGAGAATTTACACTGGCGCTGTAGGACTCGTTTCCATTGAGGAGTGAAATAGGTTATAAGTAATGTTGTATGTAATGGCGCAGTGTACTGTATAGAAACCACAAATCTGAGTTTCATCTTCAAAGTGTTGGGCCAGATCAAATTAGTAGCATAAGCTAGGAAAATAGTGACCTAATCCTACAGCCACTAAATTGCTAGTCAAGATGGAAAATGTTATTTTTTAGACATTGCTTGAAAACCATTATGTGAAGCACCTAAATAGGAACTAGCATTTTGTTAACTGCATATTTGCACACTGGCACTGGACTTCCTCAGGTGGGACAATAAAGTGACTAGGTTGCAATGTGTATAATACCTGTAGTCTATTGGTGGCATGGACATAGAGCCTCCGTTCATAGCTTCAGTCGGAGGAGGAGGGAGTGGGACTTGGTGGTGGGTGCGCCCCAGTGTCCCGCCCTGATAGGCCATGGGTCTACCTCTGCCGTCGTCCCCTTTAGGCATGTGCCCTGCTGCCATCTGAGCGGCCAGGACACTGGGTGGTGGTCCGGAGTACGTGTGGGCATGACCAGCATGGTTCATGGCATTGGGATAGTGAAACTGATCAGGAGCATGACCCCTGGTGGAAGTGTAGAACATTGACAAGAAGACGTAGATTTAGAATAGCTCACCGCAATTTAGCATTATTAAATAAATATGTAATAAAGAATAATTTCATGAATGAGCAGTTTATAGATTAACAGATGTTATGCTAATATACCTGTTTTCTGGAGACATTGATCCTTCTGAAGAAGCGGCTCTGTCTCTGTGTATCGTGTGTCTGTGATCAGGCCTCAGCTCCTTATCTAGAGCCATCATGTTCCACTCCTGACGACGGTTTCTTGCTTTACGAACCTTCTTAACTTCTCTCTGTAATGTTCCATCCACACAACGTTTTTGCTCCTAAGGAAAAATATGATAAAAAATTATGCCTTGTTAAACTGTGATTGAGGTAACAATACTCTGGGTCCTATGTAATCAATGTAGTCAATATCCAGACAGCTACACTCTTTTAAACAGCAATTATGACTAAAGCAGGACTAAGCAAGACATTAACCAGCTCTTAACAAGGTCTCTAACTCATTTTGTCACCCAGCATTTCTAAAACCTGGCCCTAGTAAGTATTTCCTATAATTTGTCAATTTACCTTCTGCTTCCTCTTCTCCTTCCTCTTGTCCTCTGTGTCCTGTAGCATCTTCTCCTTCCACAGATCAAAGAAGTATGAAGGATCTGTGTAAAACTTCAGTGCATCCTTGCTGTCATCCCTGTGAAATGAAAACACTGCGTCATTAAACCTGGCTAATCACTTGAAAGAAGATTCAAATATGAACTGTTAAACTTCCACAAGAATGATGCCTTTCAGAACATGCTTGTAGATGTTAAACTTACATGGTAAGCAGATTTTTTTTTACCATAAAATATATTTATATTTTGTTTTGTGCAGAGGGTAATATATTGGCTAAAAATGTTTTGCCTTTGTGATTTGCTAATCGCAATCATTAAAACTCATTCCAAAATACTTCAATGCAAATATTGTATCTCTCTCTATCTTTACTCATATGTTATATTTTCACTCAACTTGAATGTTTTTTAAAACCCTTTTCTATTAGCCACTTTCAATCATTATAACGTAGACACAGATCTCTTTTAAAAATCTACATTAAGTGAACATAGTCAAAGTAACCCTAATTAATATTCTCGGTATAAAAAATTAAAAGTGAATGTCAAGCCCTGTTTGCACCATTAATTATTTCGATCAATTCTATAACAGTTTGTGCAACTGAGCTACTGTGACCAAGCAATTTGCCTTGTAAATCAATAAAGCTTGTCTAATTTCTGCTGCAAAGTGAAAAGAAACTATAAAACTATCCAAGGAAACATAGTAAATTCAAATGTTTGATTATTGTCTTAGTATAGTGACTATTAACCTGTATGATGAGAGGATGCTGAGGGGTGGAGGCGGGTCGCTCAGAGCAGACATCTCTTTAACAGGGTTGGGAATGCTGCTCTTGGACACCACCTGCTGGTCTTGAATGGTGGAGCTTTTGAAAGCCTTCCTCATGTTGATATCTTGCAGGGAAACTTTTAGGCACAAAAAAAGAGATGAAGAGAGGAAAAAAATATTTTTTAGAAGATTTAGTGTGAACAGAATTGTATGACAGTGTTTGACATTTGACCCACCTTCCTCTACAGTAGAGTCCAGCTGCGTGACCTTAACAGCAAGCCGGTCGATTCGGTCTTGAAGCGAGTTTGCACGCAGATAGAAGGTGTTGGCCTCATTAAACAGTTCACCAAATATGTCTTCTGCATGTTTACCTGAAATAGACGAAACACAAAAAGAGACAGGAATTTGAGAAAGGTTTGGTGCAGTTCTAGTTTAGTCCCAATTTTCACAGTTTTGACATCTCTGCATTTTTTTTATGAACACAAAGCAGACAAACCACAAAAAAGAGACAAACAAAGAGAGAGGTTTACTTTCAGTTTTAGACATGATTTCGTCACCCTGGTTTACTATTAAAATGGCAGACTGGTTTAGTTGCCTTTTTGGTCTTGGTTTAGTTCTGGTTTAGTGTTGGCTGAGTTTTGATTTACACCCAGTTCTAACTAATAAACTATCTGCTGAAATGTATACTTAGTTGAGTCATCTTAGTATGTTTTACCTGAAGACATACAGCAGACAATCCACAAAAAGAGAGTTTGAAAGAGTTTTAGTTGCTCTTTTTAGTCTTTTAGTTCATTTAGTTAGTTTTGATGTACCCCCAGTTTTGTCTATTATATTGTAAACTATTTGCTGAAACGTATACTTGAGTCATCTTTGTATGTTTATCTGAAGACACAAAGCAGACAAACCACAAATAGAGACAGGGTTTTGTAGAAGAGAAATCTGAGAGCACAAAAGTAGACTTATGAGAAGTAGAAGTGTGATCCATATTTGGAGCTAAATAAGTCCATGTAGCCTGAGCGCTAATCAATATGGCAGTAATGTGACACAATGTGAAATTCAAGTCTAGAGAGGCAGGGCAGGACACTGCGTCAAATGTTCCTTAAATACAACTCATCTGGGCTCCAGGTGAACGGAAGGTTTACATTTTATACAACAGACTTAAACTATTTTTCCCAATTGGCAAAATGTACGTAACATTGATTGCCAGTGTCTCTAATAGGTTGGATATAGACGAAAAATAGGATAATTGGTTTCCTGGAATAGACTCATCCTTACTGCCATAAACCATTACAAACGAAAGTGCTCCATTGGAGACTTTTCATGTTTTTAGGCGCACCACGAAGGTTAAAGAAGTAATCCAAAGGGTTCCTAAAAAAGTAAAATGACTACCTAACCCTGACTACCTAAACCTGAATACCTAAACCTGACTAACTCAACCTGACTACCTAAACCTGACTACCTAAACCAGATTAACTCAACCTGACTACCTAAACCTGACTACCTAAACCAGACTACCTAACCCAGACTACCTAACCCTGACTACCTAAACCTGACTTCCTAAACCTGACTACCTAAACCAGACTACCTGACTACCTAAACCTGACTACCTAACCCAGACTACCTGAGCCTGACTACCTAAACCAGACTAACTCAACCTGACTACCTAAACCTGACTACCTAAACCTGACTACCTAACCCTGACTACCTAAACCTGACTTCCTAAACCTGACTACCTAAACCAGACTACCTGAACCTGACTACCTAAACCTGACTACCTAAACCTGACTACCTAAACCAGACTACCTAACCCAGACTACCTGAACCGGACTACCTAAACCTGACTAGAGGCTGTCAAATATACCTGACCTCCCAATTTCAACTCAAAATGGCTGACTTCCTGTTTGTTGTAGGGTGGGGTCATAATAATATTTTATGTTGGGTACACTGTGGAGAATCACTGTACCAAGTTTCATTGCTCTCTGCCAAAGTACGTGTGTCCAGGGGGCGCTATAGAGGCATTCTTTATTTGACCTCTGTAATGTGCCTATGTACATTAAATATACAATTGCCTGGATCAATGTGCCAAAATTCACGCAATTTAGTTTATGTTCAGCAGGATTATTGGCTCAATGAAAGTGCATCAAAACATTATTTTGTGAGTTATTTAATTGTCATGAATCCATGAATGAAGTCCATCCATCCATTTTCTTCCGCTTGTCCAAAACCAGGTCGCGGGGGCAGCAGTCTAAGCAGGGAACTTCCGCCTTCGACCACCACCTGATCCACATTGCACCATGGTGGGTCCATGGGAGGGCCTGACAGTGTGTGCATGGGTGGGGACTCGAACCACCGACCCTCCGGTTGAAGGGCGAGCATCTACCCACTGCACCACCGCTGCGGCAATCGTAGAAGTACCAAACTCAATCCAGTTTGGCGTCTCTATGGTATGTACCTGTGTGCAAATGTTGAAACTGATCCGGCAATTTGTTTTTGAGTTATCGCGTTTACAGCTAGGATCTGCGGACGCGGACCAACGTTTTGCCGATATAATAATATGTATGACAGATTTCCTATTTTACACTACTTTCACTAATCTTTAATTAACCTCTAATATTTTATTTCCAAAACGTACGGACTACACCTTTAACATCTTCAAACATCAGTGACAGTTTTGTGTCTTGCATGACACCATACTTGCCTTTGGTTTGGGAAATAACTGCTACACTACAAAGAAAGCCAGTAGGTTTTAATGAAGCTGTAAACTCATGGCTTGAGGGGTAAGCCAAAGGTTAATGATGTTGTCAAGTGTTTATTTATACAACTTTCCTGTGCATCAGTAGATAAAAAGAGATAGATTTTTCCCCCTCCATATTGTAAAGTGTTATGCCAAACTCAAACAAGCACTACCTAAGGATATTTCTGTCCCTCCTGCTGACAGGATGGGCCGCAGGAAAAATATTTAGGGGGAAGGAAGAATCTCACATCCGGCATGCAGAGCCCCATCAACTCTGAACCCCACGGGGAATTTGTAAGGCCAATATAAACAAAGGTGAAGATTTAAAGGAAAAACAAACTGCCCCAGGCCTTATGGGTGCTAACTATTGGCTAATGAACTATGTCTGTCCAGGCTGAAGCATTGGTCAGCTATTGAGAGTGAGTCCTTTAGAACTATGGATAGAGTGTATGTGTCCCATACGTGTGTCATGTTGTCTATATGCAGCGTGTAGGCTGTGAGAGCACTTATATTTAACCCACAGCTGCTGTTGAAAGGCCCACTCCCTCTGCAGGAACTTGATACAATGCGGTGGTCAGTCACACAGAGAATAGACTGACTGGGTCCAAGAGCAAAACAGAGTTACTTTCAAAGACAATAAGTCACACAAAATATAATCAGAGTGCTACACATTTTCAATCAATCACAATGTTGCTTTCATCACGATATTAGTTGACTATCCGGTGTTCATCATAAACTGAACTTTTTTTATTAATATAAACACTGACATTGTTACAGTAAAAATTATAAATAAACAGCATAAATAAATGTACTGTATGCATGATTCAACAATCGACCTATATAAGCAGATCATCATAACATATCACAATCTTTTATCGCCCTCCTTCCTTATATATTTGCCCGTTACTGGATGAAATGCCAGCTAGCAAGCGCAGTTTTAGCCAATCATAGCAATTACTCAACTGCATGAGAAATGACAGATATCACCCAAAGCGTTGTGTATGAACTGATGCATGTTCACAGCTGCCCTGATGAGTTCATTTTGTGTGGCCATCTAAAAGGATTACATTTCAAGCCCCCATGTCCCAGTCCAGGGAAGCCGTAAGCCCACTGCTTGCCCAATGACCCCGGGCTCTGTAACTATGACAACGACAAAATCAATCACTGGTCCAGGATTAATGATGAAAGCATGTGATCTTGTCCAGCTACAAAGAGGCTACACACTAGAGTATATAGTCATCATGCTAAAGTCAGTGAGCCTACAGCCTGAGGACATGGCACAGCAAATTTTAGTCTGTTATTAAAATTGTGGCTTTTGGTAGTTTCACTTTCCATGCAGTGTATCTGTGTGTCTTACTTAAACTACTGAGCTGGCGGATGATGGCGGAGAGAGTGTTGTTCATCACACACTCCAGCTCACTGCCGATGCCCCCTGGGAGCTCGCCACGACAGAGGTGACGCGGGTCAATGTTCCTCTTCACCAGCGGCATGGTGAGGCCTCACACGGGCACTGCCCGACCAGCACAAACTAGAGGGAGACAAAAAGACCACAGTTCAGAAATACAAGGAATCATGATCATCAGTGACATATTAACATATTAAAAACATATTAAAAACACAATGATATGAACCATGAAGTTAAAACTGTAATGTTAACTCTTCTGCATATTCCCATTAGGGTTACAGGTGACTGGAGCCTATCCCAGCGGCTATGGGCCTTTTGCAGGGTACATCCTGGACAGTTGCCAGTTAGTTATAGGGTTGAGACTGAATCATATTTTTATTGTCACAGCACACAGACAATTGGGCTTTACAGACAAAAAAACACAGGTCTGTCAAAGACCCAACAGTGATGCCCATCAGAGTCCCAGATAGCAGCAGTGAGATTTAGGCTTTAGGAATAAAGTGCAGCTAATCCCAGGACGGCCTGTCAGAGGCCCAGCTGGACCCTGTCACAAACACTGGTTTATGAGTGTGTATTAACAGCAGGTGATCTGATCTAAAATATGAAACATAAACATTATACAACACAGTGTAACACAGGGCCTGAACCCAGCCCTATTGGCTTTGATGAGACCCACAGTAGTTCAAAGGTCGATCCTAAAAAGCATCACAGCGGCCATGCTATTGCTGCTCTTTCCTGTTTCCTGTTTTTGCGCTTTCAATCTGCTGCTGTTTCCTGGTCCTCCCTTTGTCACATCTCTGCTTCCTGAACAAACACTTGAACAATACAGGCTCAAGGAGAAACAGGAGGAAGGACAGGGATACACACTAACGTGAATCACACATTCACATTCACCTCTGAAAGATGGTGTTTAACTGCACAGACATATCTTGTGAACATGTGAGAGCCTGGCAGAGTGATAATGCAGAACAAAGTGATTTAGTGAATCCTAACTGAACTGAAGCCTAAACTTTAAAGTAAACTAGAAGCAAAGGGGTTTCAATGTACAGTATTTGACAGTAGATCCAAATATACTTGGCGTGTGTATTTTCATTAGGGCAATCCCATGATAAAACACTAAAATCAGCCTTATAGTACTGTGTTATAACTATCTGAATGTGAGAGTCTGTGGACACTGTTGTCACAGCTGACAGAAGAGACGCTTCTCTCACTGAGGCCAATTCCCACAGAGTCTTTAACAGAGAGCCGCCTCCTACAAACCAACAGCTTCATGCCAGTCTGAAGGAACAAAAGCCCAAATTACATCATCTGTTCCTGTGAAACACACCAACATTAGATAAGTGGGGGCCCAGCGTTTTCTAATTTGTTATTATTTTGAGATTTATGTAATAATTCAGCCTTAATTCAGTTTTAGATTCAGACCTGGGTTAGTCTTTATGGGGTCTTGATTGTTTGTTTACAATGGCAAATAAAACCGTGTTAAGGTTTTCTAAACAATCCAATAATTGACATAATTTGTTACATGCGTTTCTGATATTGTGAACTAAAAGTTTCATTTTGGTAAATAGAACTGCTAATTGTAATATTGGTTGTTTTCTTACTGTCTGCCTAGCATAACAATCAAACAATCACATCACTGAGGCGAAATAATGAGGCTGAGGGAGGAGGGACATGAGGCCCTTTTATGATTTTGACATAATTATCACCAGTGTAAGATATGGGACAGACCTGAAATTGGACAAGATCTGGGGCATGGTAGGCAGTGAGCAGAGACTGAAAGTTTAGCATTTAAAGATAGAGATATTATTGGTGTGAAGGGTGCAAAAGAGGGTATACCATTTTGGGGGGAGGGGTAAAACCAGGGACCTCGGGACAGCCATTGAAAGGTTCCCGGGACAATAGGGCTTGGTTCACACGGCAACAGCCCAAACTCTCCCATGCATCCTCCCCCTCATCCTCCACCTCCTCAACCTTCTTTAAGGCCCCCTGTACCCTTATGCCATGAAAGCCCAGTGTGCGAGCCTGCTGCACTCATTAGGACAAGAGAAAAAGTAAGGAAAACCACCAATACTTGAGCTCCCTGAACAGCACATAAACAGACATATAGGGTATTCATGTCACTATTGAATTTCTATCTCTTCTTTTGTGTCCTGGCTCGAGATGCTGAAATAATGACAATGCAGACTGCTAGGCCTCAAACCCAAGAGCCTCTCAAATGTCCCATTAGCAGCATGTAAACAGTCCCATCAACTGCCAAAAAATGTCTTTGATCCTCCAAAGGGGTCACATTTGAGAAATTTTCAGCGCAGTAAAATTGGTGTCATAATTGGGATTATGAATTAGGATTGCTTTGTATTATTAAATCAAATTCCTTGATGTTTTTAAGTCAAATTGATTTGTCACATTTCACAGTCATGGTACAACATCATTCCCCTGCAATTCCTGTAAGATACTTGGACATCTCGACACAGTTTTCTGCTGAGATGGAGATGTGAAGTCCATTAAAATGTGAAGGGCGAATCATTACCAATTTATGACCCGAGTACAGCTTCATGTGTAGCTGTTTGCCCCGCTCTCATGTTATAAATAATACAATTTCGAATTACGTCAGTCTGTGCTGCCCTGAATGACATATACATACAGTGGTCCTGCTGTGACAATGCAAGGGACAAATTCTTCAATATTACGCAGTGGCCTTTTTGGAGATGGGGCCTGGGGGCCACTTTGCAAATGTCAGTGATTACTAGCTTTGGAATAGTTCAAAAAGCTGTGTATTTTTCTACTGAATCAACCTTATGTTATCAAGCTAAAACTCATTTCAATGCACTTACACTGATTAAGGTTAATACATCCCAAAGTTCAATTCAAAACTATTCTGATTGTGCATTTTCAGTATTGTGTCGTAGCAGCAGATTTACACTCAATGGCCTGCCTTTAATAACATTTCTTCTTATTCTGCAACATCCACTCATTGTGATTATATGGTCGGGTCCCAAGCTAAGGTGCATTACATAATTTCTAGTAGCTGATTTTATTTATGCAATAAATAATAATAATAATGATGACAGTAATAATAATAAAAATAATAATAATAATAATAAAAACACCTTCAAATCTTTGTTTTGTGTTTTGTTTTTCATTGCTATTTCTAAGATTCTTACTTATATGTGTGATAGCTAATTCTTGCACTGACAGCAGAATATATGACCATGGCATCTGTCACTGTACAATGATGAAATCTCTCTAAGTCAAGCCTATTGGTAGCAGCCCCCACAAGATGCATTTTGCGCTTGTCATCACATGAAAGTCATACACTATAACATGTTTGATGGCTCTGGCTCTTCTCACACTGATTTCTCTATTGCCCATTGGCTAATATAGTCGCATATAGACACAAAAACATGCACAATAAGACTCTCACACACACACACACACACACACACACAAGCTTGGTAATAGCTGCTCCCGATCAATCACTGTTCCGCACCGTCGCTTCCCGTCACTGACCCACATCTGCTCCAACTCCACGGGATTTCACCAAGTACAGTATTTTACTCAGCATCTTATTAGGGAAATTCAAAACAATCCAGTGTATCAATAGTATTAGTTGTAAAGCTTTAAAATTATGTAATAACAAATTAAAAGTCCCCTTTTTAAGACTAGGACAGAACATGTTTATTATGCTCAACTGGGGGTGCGCTCCTCTGACCACTCGGTTAGCTAGCAGTGGTCTTTAGTTTTCATTCATAGTAGCGACTAGTAGAATTAATACATCTACATAGAAAAATTTGTTAAAATAGTCAGAACAAAAGTAACCCACGTATCTTACCGCAACTTGGATTATTTTAGAATAAATCACTCGGTCCGCATGTCCCGTTAGGTACTCCTACTAGCTCTGCCATCCCGTGTCCCCACCAGCCCGTCTGGCCACTCCGGGAAAATCCTTTGAAGGGGGGGCGGGGTTTGTAGGACCCGACAACCAATCAGATCTGAAGATGAAGAATTTGGTGCCTGATGGACGTGTGTATCAACTAATAAGAAGCGTGAAAATGTGTGATTGACAGAGATCGACAACCGTGTTCAATGAAAGGGGTGGGACTACAACTGGGCGTCGCTGAAGCGCTTAACAATGCTTTTTTTTTTCAGTCCAATGTTAAATTGTTTGGTACAGGTGTATGAGGGGAATCTTCTAATACATATTATGAAAGTTCTCCAGGAGTTAATTAGTATTACACGTGCAAAGTATTGTAATTTGTTGAAATTTAATGTTTAATATGTAATTGAGCATAAATTAATAGATTTATCTGATTATATAATCAGATTTGCATGTCATTTGCATGTTTCAGGTGATGCAAGTATATACATATAGTAAAGGTATTATTTTTTTGCTAATATAAAAAATGAATCAAATATTAGGAGGCACCAAGATGCTTTACGTGATCTATAAAAACACTAGGATAAAGACAAATGTATCTATGGTTCCACTTTTATTGTCTTGATACTTGCTTTATGTAAAATATTTCAATACAATACAGTACAATGCATGTTCCATCTACCATCCTCCATGCGATTAGTTGGTTTGTTGTAAGGCTTGCCCACAGCATATAGCAGCTAAACACTTCAGCCAGCATGAGCTGCTCTGCCATTTTTACCATTAACACAAAGCCATGAACAGATTAAATTATAAACTACTACATCTCATCTTTTCTTGTACTTGTCTCAAACATAAACCCTCCACGCCGTAGCTGCAGGCACTACACATCCTGCCAGCCTGCTTCAGTCCTCGGCTGAGGGTCTCAACTACACACAAAAGAAACAGACAGATGCACAGAAAGAACATGTATCCGTCAACGCTGGCAGTCACATAGCAGCTTCGAGTCTCGTTCAAACATTGACAAGAGAAGGTAACTGGCTGGAGCAGTAAGTACTGGTGAAGTAGGAAGCAAGATGAAACGGCAGGTTAAATTGTGTCCCCAAACCAGGTCATCTTCTCCTGGATGGTCTGCTTTTGACTGATTAAATGAGTTTCAGCTCCTTGTTGTGGTTGCATCAATAACTTTTCTTCATTCCTCTTGCCTTGAGTTTCAACAGCTTTATAGTAATACTGGGATAATGGTGTTTTATCATGTCTAGATTGTTTTCAGTTTGGCCTAGCGGACTGCTGAGTGCCCTCTGTGGGGAAGGAACAACGAGTATGCCTCTAACATCCCTTAGTACATTCTTTCAGGTGGGAGTGTTGAGGGCTATTTGTGTGCTGAATGTTACGTATGTGTTTGCAATTGATGAGACATCTCAGTAGCGGTGGCTCTGGTGAGAGTACTGGGGTGGCTGTTGGGAGGTAGAGGAGTATCCCATGCTGCTTTGGGGCAGTGCTGTGCTTGGTCCAGGGTTCTGGTAGGCAGCATGTGGATTGGAGCGCTGCAAAAACAACTTCATAGTTAGTGGCTATCCAATAATCATGCACTGTTCAGTAATGTGTGAGTGTACCTGGTAGTCTGAGGTCATGATGAGGCCACCTGAGGTAGTGGTGGGAGGAACAACTCGAACCTTCTTCAGCGGCGGCCCTTGGTTGTGGCTATTGTCAGGGTTGCCAGTGTGTCCTGCTCCATTTGTGTGGTTATTTCCCTGTTGTTGCTGCTGGTTTTTCTAAATATATACAAACACTTTTTACATATACAATTCTTATATTATTTTTTTGTTAGACTAATAGTTCTTACTTTGTCTGCCTTATCCTCAGGCTCCTCCTCTGTTAGGAATTCCCTTTTGGGATAAGGAATCTGGCAACCCGCAAACACACTATACAAAAAGGACAAAGACTTTAACAAATCTCAATGTGGTCGACCCTTTAAAAGTCAATGTGTGGCTTATTAGTGAAGATGCTGCAGTTTGCAAAACCTACTCAGATGTTGGCAGAGGCTCCTCCAGAAAATAGGGGTCCTGCATGGCCTGCTCAGATGTGATTCTACGGATGGGATCCATGGTCAACAACTTCTGCAGCTTTAAAAGAACAAACATGTTAGAATTCTAAATGAGCTATGAACACCAGATACACTATTTTATAACAACTTTTTTAAAGAAAGCGTCTTACCAAATGGAATGCTTTGCTATCTGGTTTGACTTTGTGTTTTTCCATGTATTTTATAAGGCTGCAGTTTGTGTAGCTGCATCAAACACAAAGAACATCATTCTAAACACAATATTGAAAAGCAGGACAAAGCAGAGAAAAGCTACAATACAAACTCACGTATTTCTCCTGAAGTCTTTCATCAACGTTGAGTGCTCTGGCATCTTTTTGATGTCTTCCCAGTCTTTATCTGCAAAATCGAAGAGGCATGATTGCACCACTGTCTATGAAGGCAGTGGTTGTAAAGATGATATAAAGCATACCAGGGTAAAAAGTCTGTCAATTGAGATAAAGTTTACATTTCTCTTTGTGCTTTTCGCTTGGTTTTGTAAAACCACAGAAGCAAGAAAAAAACATAAAATAGTGAAAAATGGAAAATGCCTATCAAGCACAAGATTTTCCAATGACAAGAACGTAGTATTCAAAACAAATTCAAAACGGCCACATACATTCAAATTTTTGTAGGACATTTAAGTAGTGTCACTGTTTAGTCTTACCGGCAGGGAAGCCCATAACATTAAAGATACGGTCCAGTTGGTCATGGTGGTATGGGTTACTGGTTTTTATGTCCTCTTGGCGACAGTGGAATATAGGCTCAGATGTCAGTAACTCTGCAAAGATACAGCCAATTGCCCAGATGTCTGAAAAACCACACAAACCACAACTGTCATTAATATACCTCAAGTGCACTTATTTGAAAGTGAACACTGGTAAAAACTGTGTTTGTACCAATGGCTTTGGTGTAGTGCCGAGCTCCCAGCAGAAGTTCAGGTGCTCTGTACCAGAACGTGACCACGACAGGGTCAAGATCGGCTAAAGGCTTTAATGGTGAATTGAAGAGACGGGCAAAACCCATGTCCGCTACAGAAAAACAGACAGAATATGAAGTCGAATTTGTTTTAGAAAGAGATAAATAAAGTGTTAAATGTCAGACATACCAATTTTTACTCTACCCCTCTCTGGCCCTTCACCCATCACTAAAATATTGGCTGGTTTCTGAAAGAAAAAAAAAGGGAAATTGTATTGGTGCCCTCTAGTGGACAAACCAAAATACACGCAAGAGAAAAGGAGGTAATTGTGCTGCTGTGTTACAATAGATTTTGTTTTTCCACATTACTAAACCAGACACACAGTACATTTAAATGTATTGAATAGACTAAGACATAAATAATATTTTTTTTATAAATTGCAAAATGAGCACCATTGCACACAGATAAGAATTAGTTAAGAATACCAAATATACTAATGATGATGGGTCATGACCTACTACACCAATAAAGCTACAGTGGTTTTTACTTTTATTAACATTTAGTCATTTGTCGGCTTATTTTCCCCCCTGAGTGTTTTTACTGTGTTACCCCCTGTCCTTTCTAATCCTCTTACAAGGTCTCTGTGAAGGACCCAGTTGGCGTGAAGGTAATGGATGCCATCCAAGATCTGGTACAGCAGTGACTTCACCATTCCTCTCGGCAGCTGAAGTGGCTTCTTGTTAGCCTTGGATGCTCTATGGAACTTAATAATGTGCTAAAGGAAAGACAAGATATAGTAATAAATAAGTTATAAGTTATAATAATTAATCTCAAATATACTGTTATACATATTGCATTTGTGTGTACTTTACCCAAAGATCATGTTCGGCGTAGTCAAAAAGCAGCCATACTTTACGGTCTGCATGTGACAGAAAAACCTTCTGCAGTGAGATGACATTGGGGTGCTTCAGCTCCCGAAGAAGCTGCAATATAGAAATTAATTGAGTGCAGCAAGTACTACTTAAAAAAATTACTCTCAATGAATTACTCTCTGAATTATCACAATCTGAATGTTAAAATAAATAATATTTCAAAATGACAAGAAAAAACAGATTCTTACTGCAATCTCTCTGCAGGCAGACATGGAGATTCCTGTGCCTTCAATCTGCTTGAGGGCGTAGTCTTTATCATCCTTCCTACAAACAGAAAGCAAGAGACAGAGGTACATCAACATCAGAGTATACAGCAGGCCCACTGAGAGTGCTCGGCACAAAAACAATAAAGAGGAGCATTTGGCAGCTGCCACAAGGAGGCTGAGATGCATTACCTTTAGATTTGTGTAATGAAGCTCACCTCTGAGGTTCAAAACAATAACAAGAGGATACAGGCCCTGACTGGCAGCTGGCATGGGGCAAACAGAGCACTGGGACTGGCTCTCACTTGTGTGAATTGGTTAGTCCTCCTCCCCTTGGCCTAAATCTGATCTGATAAACCCGTGCTTTGTGCTTCCCATAGTCTTGTCCAAATGGTGCAGCAAAAACAAAAATAAAAGTATTTTTAAACAATTGTTTTATGTTGTTCAGATGCCCAGTATGTCCACACTGCATTGGAGTAGCTGTCCTCAACTGTCCTAAAATGTAGTAAATATGCTGGCAATCCCAATCTAAATTAATAAAATTGACTGAAATCTTAAAATCAGTGCAACGATGATACGCATAACCCAAAGAGTTACATACTGTAAATAAAAGGAAAACAAATGGAAGCTATTAAAATTACAACCATAACAAAATATTACCTTAGAGGATATTATCAGGGATGACAACATATTCACAATTCGCAGTGGGAAATCTTTTGTGTGATAAAAATGATAACTTAAGCCTGTGTGTCTGTGTCTGTGTGTACGTCACCAGAAAGCTAACTAGAGTAGAGGATAACACAAAACTAAATAAAATGCAAAAGAAATATGTTTGAATAGTCTTCACAAGAACAGACATGTGTCATTGTAACACATGAATACAATGCAATAGTAAACAATACGTCAGTGCATTTAAAGACTATACCCGTCGGCTTTAATTCTGTTCATTGCATAAACCTGTAACTGTGCATGCCCAGTCTGTGGCACTCGACACGAGCCTCGAAGAGAAAAAAGTGATTAAAATGTATTTGGGAGAGGGTGGAGGCTGGCGCAAGGTACTTTAGCTTAGGGCCTTACTGGTCATCAACTCACCCATCCTTTCTCTTTGCCTTGTATACATGTCCGTAGGTGCCTCTTCCCACTTTGCATCCTTCGTACTCAAACAGGTCCTCGACACGTTCTCTTTCGCCGGTTAGTTTTACTTTAAAATCATAGTCCATTTTCACCACTGTTTAGGCTAAAGGTGTACACTCCTTCCTTTTCTGAAGCGTCGCTTGGGAGGCAACTGCTGCTACTCCACCGAGCTCGGTTTGATTATTCGGCTAGTTGCCTTCCCCAGCGTGGCCCTTTCCTTTTCTCAACCCGGCTTTCACATCGAGCTTACAAGTAAATGTTGTGCACTGAATGGGATATATGTTGGTCAGAGAGATCCCGGGCTGAATATGGGTCTAAATGTATTTCTTTCTCTTGTTGCTGCGTTTCTCTCAGCCGGTATCTGCTCCAAAGAGACGCACTTCACTCGGTAACGACGGCGTATTCGGGCGCGGAACTGTCGCAAACTGTCGTAAACGCCGACTGTTCAGCAAATAAAGAAAGAAAGATCAGGGATACCACGTGGAAATCCATTCTTGTAGTTTAAGTTTTTGTTTACAAATTTAAATATTTTTGCACAGTTAAAATTGTATGGACAATGTTATTTAAGGCGTTTTCTGGTCTGGTGGTGAGACGTCATAGGCTCACAAAAAAAAAACTAAACAGATAATCCAGATAATGATCAAGAAATGTGTTTTTACGGAAACAGGAGAAATATGAATATTTCATTACAAATGTGCCTATTAGACACGCTTTGTCTAATCCACATTCCAGAATCTGATAAATAAAAATCAGTCGGATCGATATTAGACTTTTTTAAATTATCTTAACTGTCGTTTACGTGCCCATAACATTTTTTAGCTGTTTATGGAGGTTTTCCAAACGAAAAATACATACAAATTAATCTGTGTTCTACGCTCCTAAAAACTACTGTGTCACACCGGAACCAATGTGACCGAGGCGTTGTTTCAGATAGGCGGCGTTAGTTCGGGCACCGCTGGTCCCATCTTGATTTGAGCGAGCAGAGTGAACACAGGAGCACCGTCCATATTACAGCTGCTTTGTCAGGTACCAAATCTTACTTACTCTCACTGGCATCTCATAAAAACTTTGTTGGGCTAAAGCGTAAACATCCACTAACATTACCGCTCTGTTAAAATGTATTTCAGATCAATATACTCAAGCTCTTCTGGTATTTCACTTCGTAGACAAACCAGCTAGAGTAGCTACTCTGCTGTCGACTCTCTGCTCTCATTGCTAATGCTTGCTAGCATCTATTTTGTTGCGCATTATTGTTGCGTCTTTTCGGTGTCAAACGACTCTGTCCACTGTGGTCGCCGAATCATTTAACTAGTTAATTATGTAGTATATTTGTAAGTAAATCGCACTGGACGTGGATTCTTTGTCTCTCTTTGCTCGCTCAGCGTTAACAGGGAGACCTTAGTTTTCCCAGGACAGCCCCCGCATGGCATTGATTGGATATTTGCCCTGTCAATCACCACTAAAGGCTTTGTGATTGGCTCTGAACCAGGATGACAACACTAGTTACTCTACTCCCTTTGCTTTTAACATGGCCTCCCAGAGCTAGTGTTTTTACACAGCTAATCTTATGCCCGGTCTAAGAATACGATCCAAAATGGATTCACAGTTTGTGAAACGATTAGCTGCTGAATGGGATTGGTCCATGTAAAAGTGTTTCTGTTACGTCTTATTGCGTGTGCTAGGATGTTCCTTTGGTGTAGCTAACTATTCCGTTTTAAAACTCTTTAACCAATCGATACCTTTTGTTTTTGCGAAATTTGGAAGCCAATCGAAATGGTTTTTTTTTTACACAATTTCTAGAAATAGCTTTTCACACAGTGGCTTAAACATGCCATCTTGTGCAGTAAAGGGGTGAATGCTCAACATAAGAACGTAGTCGCGACTGACACTCCCTTCCCTTTATTCTGCCAGCGCTTTCCGCAGCGATGGACCCTCCTGGTGGGGGAGACGAGCGGCGGAGACAGGCAGAGCGTCTTCGGAGAGAGGAAGCATACTATCACTTCATTAATGAATTGAGTGAAGATGAGTATCGGCTTATGAGGGACAGTAACCTTTTGGGCACACCTGGTGAGACAAATTAATGATAACTTTACACACACCTCACGATATAACCTGTGCAATGTATACAAATCTGGGACTACATTTGTTTTTCTAGGAGAGGTTACAGCTGAAGAACTTAGGCAGCGTCTTGATGGAGCTAAAGAGCGTGTGTCATCTCAACCACATACTGAGCAGCATGCTCAGAATGCCAGTTCTGGAGAACAACAAAGCAGCAGTGGTGAAGGGGACGAGAGAGGTGTTGGAGGCCGAAGAGGGCCAGGTAAATATTGTGAAATTTGTTTATTCAGATGTAGTATTTATGATGTGCAACAAAAATCTAAAAACTATGGCTATTTTGTGTTGTCTTTAGAGCTTGGAATTGGATGTTGTGACTAATTGGTTATTTTACTGTCATGAATTTACAGGTAGTACAGAACCAGGTGGCGAGTCATCAAATGGTGATTCATTACTGGAGTGGCTTAACACTTTTAGGCGTACTGGAAATGCCACTCGCAGTGGGCAGAGTGGCAATCAGACTTGGCGAGCTGTCAGTCGGACAAATCCTAATAGTGGAGAATTTCGTTTTAGTTTGGAAATTAATATCAACCATGACCAGACAGAGCCAGGGGAGCATAATGAAGTTTCCGACCATTCAGAGTTACCAGTAACGACTCAAAACACGACCTCTATCCGCACATCATCTGCTTTCTCAAACCCCCGGCCTACTCTTGCACCCAGGCCAGCCCCATATCCCTCTCCACGACCACCGCTTAGTAGGAGAATGCATACCCGTCGCACACGCAGTAACACTATCGCTTCTTCTACAAATTCATCAACATTTCCAACATCTGTGCCACCTCAAACCACTGCTGCAAGAAGAGGCTCTACTTTACACTCTTCAGCACCACTGCAAACTGTCTCCACACCCCATCTAGTGCAAACTGTGACTCAAAATCAAGCCCTAAATGCTGGGTTGGAGCATGAGCATGATACACCTTTACCTCCGGAGTGTCCACTTGGGTCATCTGAGGCTGGATCTCAGGTCCCAACTGTGGGACATGAAACGCGTGGAAGTAGGACTCGATCACGTGGACGTACGCGAAGAGCTGCTGCAGGGAGCAGTGCTTCATCTCGTGTCTCTAGGCGAAGTCGTTCACCTTTGCATCGGACACCTGTTTCTAATACTAGTCCTCAATCAGTGAACAATAACAGTGGTTCCAGCATCCCTTCTGCTGATCAGAACAATGGATTGAACTCGGTGTCAGTGAATTCAGGAGAGAGTGTAACAGAACCTGCAGCTGTGTCAGAGCCAGTTCTAGAAACAGTAGATCGTGAGAGTGAGTCGCACAATACAGGAAGCTCAGCCGTTCGTCGCCACCCGACCATTATGTTGGACCTGCAAGTGAGAAGAATTAGACCTGGGGAAAACCGTGACCGTGACAGCATTGCGAGCAGAACACGTTCTCGGGCCCGGGTTGCAGAGAACACTGTAACATTTGAAAGTGACAGTGGGGGATTTAGGCGTACCATCTCCCGTTCTGAGCGCGCTGGGATTCGCACGTATGTGAGCACTATTCGAATTCCACTCAGGCGCATTAGTGAGACGGGCCTTGGTGAACCTAACTCCACTGCTCTGCGGTCCATTTTGCGTCAAATCATGACTGGATTTGGAGAGTTGAGCTCCCTAATGGAGACAGAAGCAGACTCTGAAAGTGTTGCTCCCTCCCACACTGATGCTATTGGTACAAACGGCTCAGACATCCAACACTCAAATGAGAGATCAGCTGGCCAAGCTGGGGCTGGTGGGGCTGAACATGAGAGACCAAGGTTGGCAGACAATGAAGAGGAGCACATTGGACAGCCCAGACTAGCAGGAGGTGCAGTGAGCGCCACAGAGGGGAGGGTGACTAGCAGAGATACCAATAACCTGGTAGAGAATGGCACTTTACCCATTCTGCGTTTGGCACACTTCTTTCTGCTAAATGATGAAGAAGATGATGAACACCCTCGAGGTCTGACCAAAGAGCAGATTGACAATTTAGTCACACGCACCTATGGCCAGGCTAGCTTGGAGGGTGAGATGGGCCGCGCTTGCAGTGTCTGCATCAATGAATATGCCCAGGGCAACAAGCTACGCCGCCTGCCATGTTCTCACGAGTTCCACATCCACTGTATAGACCGCTGGCTCTCTGAAAACAACACCTGCCCAATATGTAGGCAGCCGATACTTGGAGTCCATCATGATTGATTCATTGCAATGGTCATGTGGCCCAAATAAGCTGACCCAAGTGAGCTGGCATGTATATAGTGCTTTTCATGTTACATTTCTTTGAGATTTTGTTGAGAAAAATATGAAACTGAAGTATGGAAAAAGCTATAAATGCAGAGAATTAACAACTTTATTTTTTTAGACTTCCCCCATATGTTTTATTTTCCTTTTACTGTGACCATTTACCTTGGCCACATTAATGGATTACATTAATGCTTAAGAAGCTCTTGTAGCTGCTGCTATATAGAATATTAACTCTTCAGTGTCTGAAATGTGTGATAATCTTCTGCAACTCGATACCACCCTTCTAATTGATGTAAGCTGTAAATATTTCATCTTAAATGATATATAACGGTATTGATGCAATGCAGTGCTATTCACTTGTTACAAATGGAATCAGGACAACTTTTAATTTAATTTTTGTTTTATCATTTTAAGATTCACCCCTATTTTACGTGTCCCATCTGAAGATTTTTTATTTGCTGGCATGTGTAGTATAAATTCATTCAATCAAAAAACATTAATTCTTGAAAGGAAATTCTTAAATATGTATTTATTTCAAACATGTTTATTCTATAGATTGTTGCTTTTGTTAAATTATTTACATTACACATGTCCTGTAATTGCAATACAGAATTCACTTTACAATCACCAACATTGCATACTTTTATTAAATGCAGTTTAAACCTGTTAATCAGGAGGTTGGTGTAAATATAGATGATTTGTGCAATAAGGAGAGAAAGAAACAGTATTGTTTGTGTTGCTTTTCACTGTTGTTTACACTGTATTGCTTAAATATAGTCTCCATCCAAATCATATCGATTGGGATTGAATCTTCTCTTGGTTGTTACTACTGTTTTTCTTTTGCATTTCGCATACTTCGTTAGGCTAATTACAATGATAGGTTTTAGCAACACAAACATTACAAGCATTACATTTGCTGGACTCAGAAACACACCTCAGTAATATATAGGTTATTTAATAAATGCATTAACATAAGTATTCCTTACACAGTTCTTGCAAGTTCACAGCTGACATAGAGCATAAGGCTATATGAGAGTGCTATAATGCTAAAGTTGAGTGTGTATTTGAGTGTGTTTTGCCACATTGTGTCAGAACTTCATAGTTGTATATTTTATAATTGATAAAATTCGATCAGGGGAGACAGGCTAATTGACAAATGGTACAACACAAAATAAACCCTTTCTGGAACACATTGGTATATACATACAGGAGTTCTGCCTTACCAAGTAAAAGTAAAAAATAATACAATATTAGATATCCTACGTGTGTCAATCTTTAAATGGTGCGTTATACGTAACATTTTAGACTGGACAGTACGACCGTTATAAACGCAGTAAAACAAGTTCCGGAAGTACTAACGTTTTCATTTCCTGTATGTGTCTAACTTCACGCTTGTTACAGGCGTGTTGCTCGTCGTTTACCTCCGCGGCCCTTCAGAGAAATACAACATGGTCCTTAAAAAGCAGCAACAGCCTCGGCCCGCTTCTGGAGCCGTGTCCCGGGGGTTGTGTAAGCCGTGAACATGCGATCATTTCGACCTTTTCGTCTAAGTTTGACTGGTGCTCATTTACCATCAAAATGTATTTCAACCGGAGAGGCAAGAAGATCCACACCGAGGGAGGTAAGCTGGAGTAACCTCCATAGATAACGCCTCATAATTTGTTAGAGCTGGACTCCACCCGCATTTAAATATGGACCGTATTGTTATTTAAACAGGCCGTAGATTATAAATACGTGCATTTTCGGTGCGTAAATAATGGCATGTAGCCTGTATAGCTCATGTGTCCTACAACGGGACTGCGGCACCCATGTGTGGCGATCTCTGTACCGGTGTTTACCACTACCTCGCGTTTATTGTGGCGCCGACGTGAGCTGCACACAAGGGCATCATCCATCATCCAATGTGAAGGAGTATTAAAAGCACTGTAGGTTATTCGTGTAGATATCATTGTAGTGTTATATAACCTAATATAATGTATTTTTGCTGATTAAAATGCGCTGTCATCGCTTGTCGTGGGGATTTAAAAAAATCTTATAAAATAATTTTGATAAAACTTAGGAAAAAAGGGAGTGCTTCAGTGGGTCAAAGATTATAAGTAAACTATCGGCATATCCATGCTATAAATAAAGGATTTTTATTTTTGTACTACAGTGTGCCTCGGATCTTTGACTGCGCCCCTACTTTGATGGTAACAGCAAGTCCTTCTCTGGTTTCAAAATAATTTTGATATTGAGATAGGCCGATGTTGTGTAGTAGCTAGCTAATTATTACAAGTGTGGTGTGGACTATGACCACGCAATGAGCCTGTGCGTAAAATCACTCATAATTATATTGCATAGTTTTGATAAAGTGTCAGTGATGATGGTGAATAGGCCTAGTAGTTTTCATGGGATGAGTTCACACGTGCCACACTCAGTATGGACTGGATTGCCCTGGAGGAGAGTGGGACATGCACATCCATTGGCTTTTATTACTGAATGGCACATACACTATTGTGCGGTACTTTTTGTTGTGTTTGTGTGGTTGTGTAGTCATTCGCAGCTTCCAGATATAGAAAGCAGGGCAAAGCAATTTCTGAACAAGAGATAACTGGGCCGGTCTGCCTACATATATATATATATATATATATATATAACTATATGTATATAACTATATGTATATTTTCAGTAGGCTACTGTTTGAGTAAGTTTTAAAAAAGTACTGTTGTAAAATAATCTTGTTTTATTGTGGTATATACTACAAATGCCTACTGGTTCAAAACATTTTTGCAGCTCCTATGATTGATAGTGCAATAATATAAAGCGTTTTGTGTGTTTTTTTTACATAAACTAGTATTTATTTAATAGGGCAAATTAATAAAAACCTAAAACATGGTATATAATCTGTGGCCTAGATATGGTCTGGTACATGTGTTGCCTCTGGGATTCTCCATGGTGTTTTCCTTTAATCGCTTTGAGTCTGACCTCTTGATTCTTTACTCTAATTAGTAACCTGGCAATGACGTTTGCAGCTTATGCAGCATATGTTGTATTTGCACATACACAAAAACTTCCATTAATAATAAAGTAGGCTACTACATCAGTGGGACTTTGTAATGACAATTGAAATCATTTTTATTACACAGTATGAAAAGATCTGAAAATGATTGATTTCTCACATTATGTACTGAAACTTAAATAACGAACAATGTGTTGGCTGCTCAGTGCTCTTGACTGTCAACAATACATGTGTTTTGAAGAGATAATGACTGGTTGTCACAGGTTCCCAGCAGCTAAGATGCCATTTGGGAGATAAAAATTGCAGAAAGGTAATTACTTGCCGTGATCACATGGGGGCGTCCTTGATCAAGTTAATGTTAGGCCACCTGTGTTCAAATTCGACACTCATTTTTCATATTCTGCATTCTTCACATTCCGAGTCTCAAGTTGCATGTCCTCGGTGGACATACAAGCACATTTACAGTGACACATAGTTGTGTTGAGTGTGTTGTACAGTGAACTGATATATTGTCTGTTTTCTCTGTTGTGGCCTCTCGATGCTCACAGAGCAGTTAGTGTTGACCACCATTAGACAGGAGGCTTCTGAACTACAGGACCCAGACCTGAGTGCTACCATGTGCGCCCGCTTCACAGACAGGTTTGACAAAAGTGAGTTTGCTGAAATTAGACTGACCCCTTTTGTCCAAAGGTGCATGAGGCTCTGCACTAGACTAGACTAGGTCTTTCAACCCCTGGTCCTCAAGAGCTACAGCTGCATTTACCTGATTTACATATCACTCTAGTGCCAAAATATCTTAAGCTCTTTGGGGCCTGGAGTGATGAACGATAACCTGGAACAACACTATCTCTGCATGTGCTTGTGGAAAGCTGGGTGACCACATGTGTTAGTTCAGACAGGAGCGCACTAAAAGCTTCTAGCAAAACTGTGAACATGCTTGCTCCTCTTATCCAATACATGCATGTGTGGACATAGCATGGCACTAATTAGAGTATCTTAAATGGGATGCATGTGAGTTTACACAGGTGACACAGGGAACAGGTGCATGTGGTGGTGCATGTTGAGCATTATTTAGTTTAGCTGTAGCATGGGCATAGCCATTTGATATTTGATTTACATGAATATTTCAAACATTAAATTATCACACGTGTTAGTGTTATTTTACGTGATGGTATGAGTACTTTGTAGGATTATCAGTATAGATTAGTGAC
Source organism: Philypnodon macrostomus (assembly GCA_036025475.1). Lineage (NCBI taxonomy): Eukaryota > Metazoa > Chordata > Actinopteri > Gobiiformes > Eleotridae > Philypnodon > Philypnodon macrostomus. Next base: position 28,870 of record JAVQKC010102521.1, on the reverse strand, counting down.
AGGTGAAGTTGCGGAGCAGACATGGAAGGGATTACCATGCTCATGCTCTGGGCTTGTAAGAGGCTTTCTTGCCCCTCTTCCTGCTGCTATACTTGTAAATAGACACACTGTGAATACAAGACACTTTGTCAAGCAGGACCTACCCATTGGGCATGCAGGAGCCAAATAGGTGACCAGGAGAGCTATGGGACCCAGGGATTACCCAGGCAGGCGGGGCTCTGTCGGTAAAGTCTTCTTAAAATCTGGGTCTGATTGTAGATAAAAGTTATTAGATTTTTTGAGGTGTTTATGGTATAGTTGGCACAAATATGTCTCTTTAGTTTTATGTATAGCACAGCAGAGCATAGCAGCAGTTGGATATCTAGAATACTTAGCAATTGTAGAAGCATACAAACTGTGAAATGTGAGCCTCGTCTTGAGTGAAAGCATTGGCACAGCACCAGCACACAGTATCTGGTGAAATATGTTCTGCCATACTGGAAAATGTAGATAAATTATGCAGCCAGTCTCAATCCATTATTCACCAGTCGAGACTTTGGCAGCGGACTATATGCACTAAGCCCTGTGTACAAAGTTAGTGTATAGACATAATAATATTGTTAAGTTGAAATATATAGGCCTCACATGGGTAGGTGGTAACGCAGAGGAGAAGTTCAACGTCCTTTTGCTCTGAGATTTGGAATTTTGGAAAATGTCAAAATGTTGTTTAATGTAGTTCAATAAATGTAGTCCAGCTTCCTAAGGTTTGGTGCAGCTAGCATAAAAAATAAGACATTACTCTAATTATTAATAATCAAAACTTCAAGTACTTGGAGAGGTGTTGGTGTGCTATATATAAAATATAAATATATATAAAGGATAAACTTGACACTTGAAAGCAGCATAAGTACTATATGGACTATACTAATGTGCTGCTGAGTCACCATTGGGGCATTACTAATGTGGACATAGCCAGAGCTGACCTTTTTAAAACATTTATCAGAACTGTTTTAGTCTGCACAATAGGTATAACTTGAGTTTATAGCAAAAGCGTGGGTATAGTTATGTTACCTGGAAGTGCCAATAGTTAATTAATGAGCAGCAAGCATGTAAAGATTGTAGGTCCTAGTGTTGATATCAGTAGTAAAAAAATGATTCAATGATCAATGCTTACTATAACCCATGCCCATCTCTGATTGTGACTTACAGCCCAGATACTCTGATAGCCTGGTCAGCAATTAAGAGTGAAGTAGTAAATAGACTTTTATCACAGTGGCTTGATGGACTTTGACCCTTGCTCTTTACATTACACTACTCGGTCAGAGTGAAACTGCAGATCAGGAAAGTGGAAGCCTAATTACTATCAACCTTCGATTCTACACTCAAACAAAAGTCAAATGTAACTTTTGTGGCTGAGGATGTTGGCCTGCTATGTTCTGAATCTACAGTTTGGTTATTAACATATCATGCAAATAGAAATTGTATTATTATAATAAACATTGGCCATTTAACTATGTAATTATGTTGGATGTGTAAGACAATGTTAGGAATGATACACTTAGATGGGATGCCATAATTACTTGTGTAGACTGTTGCAGAATGAAAACCACTAGTACCTAGTGATATCCTCCGGATGGTGGCACATGCCTCTGGTCTGTCATTTGACCCGTCTTCTTGACCACAATGTCTGAAGACGATACCGGGCTTCTGGCCCTTTAAATAAACGGAGTCCCCGGCGTTGACCCTTAGCTGCACTGAGGGAGCTCCATATGGCTTCCCTTCGTTGTTTGAGTGTGTAGCAGCGAGCAAATTAGCACTAAATTGGAGGGAGGGGACGCCCAAATCTCGCCGAGTAAAATCTTCCCGAGGCGGCGGGCAGTGGGCCAGATGACTCGGCGGCAAAGCTTTGTGGGATATACCTCGTTAGCCAAGCCGAAGGAGACAAGAGGGGCCACGGGCGTGCTGTCGCATCTGTCCTCGCCCAGGTTCGTGGTGCAGCTGAGCAAACTTCAGCTTCATATAGATATGTTTGCATTTGGTTGTTCCCCTCGTACCACAAGCCTCGGGTCTAACTCACCAAATACATCCTGAATCTGATATTGAAGCTCCCGTGTGGTGAATGAGCGCTGATCACGATGGGGACATGCTGGGAATGACAAAGTGAGTCGGGGGCAGAGCCTGATTCAGTGTTAGCGGCGTGTTACATCCTCTTATGTCATATTTGAGTGGCCAATTTAAACTACAACCGTCTCCTTTCCGCGTTGAAGTCAAGTTAGCGCCACGATTAAACGGGCATCCCCTTGTGTTTGTTCGCCATTGTGCATCTCTCAGCACATCCTTTATACGCGGGGGGTCCCGTGGGCGTCGCGAGACAAGCGTGCATGCAGTACAGTACGTGTATAATAATAGCGTCAGGGAGAGACTGTATATTGAATGGACTCTATCGGCTTCAGTATCACGACTGTCGTGTCGTAGTAACCGGGCTTTAAACTGTAAACCACGTCTCCGTCTATGTCTCTCTGGCTCCCCCCTCTTTCTCTCGCTCACTCACTTAGCCTCGCCTCTCTCCCATCAATCCAACGGTGCAGGACCTGCATGCTCGTCCGCCGGCTACCGCAAGGCAGATGATGAGATGTCCGGAACCACGTCCCAGGCCGATCCCGTAGACGCCACGGCGCGGACGGTGTTCCTCAACCGGCCACAGAATACCAAGTTCTGCGACAACCACGTCAGGTTAGTAATACTCGCATTTGTACTGTGACATATATTATATGATTTTATTTTTCTGTGAACTCTCCAATCTCAGAAGTAAAAGGGCGACGGGGCACGTACTCACCACTTTACTTATCGCTATTATTATTGGCTTACTTTCTTTTAATAATGCCATTGTTGTCATTATACAATACATTTGACAAGTTTAAAAAATAGAGCTTTTGCAGTTGTTTTTATTGAGGCGAATAAACTATTAGGTATAGAAGAAGTTAAGCAGTCCTAATGTTAGTTTGAGCTAAGCTAAGTCATTACTGCCTGATAGCCTACCTAGGATCAGTAGACTTTGAACTACTCAGGTTCTGTTTCTCTCAATCATTTCCTTTCTGTTTATTTTGTGTCAAATCACAACAGGAAAACCATTCAAAACTCCTAACCATGGGCCTTTGTGGTAGAATTGTAGATAAAGTGATTGAATAACTCACTTATTAAATGCTTCCTCCCTTTGGACATATATGTTAATGGCACTGTTATACATGTAAAATATGTTAATATAGCTTCTTTACTGTCTCTGTAGAAGATGTTTCTATATTTGGCTATAGTTGGCTCCTGATTTCATTGAGTTTTGGTCGTCCTCCTGGGAACTCAAAGTGAACTGAAGTGCAGTTATCTATCATGGACAAGGTCATGCACGGGGCCAAACATGCATGTAGAAAATAATCTCTTTCTCAACATAAATTAAATTGGCAGTGCACTACACCATTATTGCAACTGATGAAAAGCTCTTGAGAAAGTTTTATACCAATATCAACTCACTGCTCCATTATCTTTCCATATTAAATTGTCTTATTTGCTGTGAGTGTATTAAATGTTGTAAGTTGATATTCTGTGGTCCACTGTAATTGTCAGACGACTCAGTTTCACTTTCAAATAGTATATTTCACATTTACTAATGAGATCATGGCGGCACTCATAAGATTTTCTGATTGAATCATGTTTGTGTGCAGCTCCCAGTGTTTAGAGCAGTTTTAACTCGTGGGGTGTGCACTTTGACGTTCCTGTAACTCTTTGGTTTATGTTTTAAAGGTTCAATAGCCTTATTGATTTTCAGAGATCAAAGCCTTGTTGCTTGTATCTGTGTACTCTGCTAACTCCCCTGATTCCCTGCATCCCCTTCATTTTACTATCTGCAAACGGTGCATTAGCGCTTGCCCTAAGCTCATAACGTTTAATGCACAGAGACAATTTTCTTTTTAAATAACACATGTGGCCTGTTGGTTCCTACTCAGTCTCTCAGCAGCAGGTCACCCCTGCAGCTGTCAGCTGTTAACACTACTCATGTTGGACTATGACTCTTCAAATGTAACATCTCCACATGCTTTTGGGTGAAGTACAGTGGAAATGCATGCCCTCAGATATCTTTTGATTCTTGTTTAAAGAGAGTGATTGTTTATTCATGTACTTCATGTGAGAGTTGTATGTTGTGATGTGGGCTGTTGTGCATTACTATTGAACGTATGAATTTGACACACACAGGCACACAAACAAAGCAACCTCAAAAATTCTCAGTTACTTCAGGAAAACACAAGGCTAGTCTGGATTTAGAACTGAACTTATTTTTAGTTCTCTGAAAGCTATTATGGTAGCTGCTGGCTACAACAAGGCTAATCAATGCAGGTGTCGGTTCAGCCTAGGTGATTGATAGACAGGTTCGGGTCACCAAGGTTTCTCGTCTTTTCTGGGGTCCTGGTGGACCTAGATTTAGAGTGTGATAAAGAAAACCTCTATTTTTAGTCTGATGTGTGTCCATCCCATAATAGCCATTTTGTGCTTTTTAAGTGCATTTAGGTTCTAATAGATCTACAAGCGCTGCACTTAGTAGAAGCTAAATGGACACAGTGGTACATTGCATTAGCTGTATGCTGTTCAAGATTAAAAGCATAATTTATGCATTAATATCTACTTTATATTCCTTCTTGTTAGTATACGTTCTCCCTCTTCTTCTATATAAACAAATCCCTCTCTATTGCAGCACAACCAAATATGGGATTCTCACCTTTCTGCCCCGGTTTCTGTATGAGCAGATCCGGAAAGCTGCCAACGCCTTTTTCCTCTTCATTGCACTTATGCAGGTAAACTTTGATATACAGTGTCAATTAAAGTTTTTTGTTGCGTTGCCCACAGTGGGATAATTGATTGTTAAAGATGAAAGTAATGTCTGGGGAAGCTGTTTTATAAAACTAGCCGTACACGCAGTTTAAATAAAAAATAAAAGTTGTTGACTTTCTGTGGTAAATATCACAACAAGGAGATCTGCCTCTTTTTCTCTTTTCTCATTATTCTCCTAAACCTCCCTTATTTGTCTCTAGTGAATAAGGAATACATTATGCTCTTATCTTTACTTTTATTTCAGTTTTAAATAACAAAATAAAAACACATTATACTAAAAAGCCACTGTCCTCATGCATTAGTAACTGATCTGTCCCATCAGTAATGGACCATTAGGCTATTACACAGTAGCTATCAATCCACTCATTACCAGTGATTCTGAGTTGTGCCTTCCACCTGCCAACAGCAAATCCCGGATGTATCGCCGACTGGTCGTTATACCACCCTGGTCCCACTTATCTTCATCCTCACTGTGGCAGGGATCAAGGAAATCATTGAAGACTATGTGAGTACTGATTTTATATCAGTTTTACCTGTTTTAAAGCCTTTTTTATTTTCAAACTTAAGCATGACTTTCAAAATGCAGCTAACTGAATATGATCTTATTGCAGAAAAGACACAAAGCAGATAATACAGTTAACAAGAAGAAGACAACAGGTAAGGTCACATTAATGTTAATAACTGTTGTGTGTTTTTCCGTGTGTGTTTGTGTGGGTTTTGTTTTCCTTTCATGTTTTAGTCAATGGCTCCATCTGTCGCTCACTATAGTGCATTCTCTGGCCCTAAACAAAAGTTTAGTTGGTATGAATACTGTATGAAGCTGACTGTGTGCCTTTTCCCAGTGCTGCGAACTGGAGCCTGGCAGACCATTATCTGGAAACAGGTAATATTACCTTTAGTGAATCACCTTATTCACTTATTCTTGTTTTCCATTATTCCACATTTTAAACAGTCAATAGACTTTTGTTTTTAGAAAACAACTTGAAATAAAAAGCAGACCTACACAAAATATTAATCTGAAATACTACAGATTTGTTTTTATTCTAGTAATTATATCGGTACTGTGTGAAAGGTAATCATTGAATCTTTATTTGTAAATGTATTTAATTGATTTAGTCTTCATGAGTGCCTATTCACTTTTGTGTGGGCAGACTGTGGCCACTTAGTTTGCACATTATCCCAGTCTGTCTGGTTTTGATGCAGATGGTAAAACGATACTTTTGCAATTATTTGTGATGCTTTGACTGTTCACTGGTGTAGAGTAATAAAAGAGCTTATTAGAAATAGTAAATAATGGCAAACTGGAACATTTGTATGTATACTGTCTACCAAAAAACAAAACAAAAATACATGACAGGTTTTGTGCAATGTGTTAGGCTAAGTTCATTTGTACCTCTCATTAGTGTAGAACAAATCCTTATGCCTTGTAGATACTCAATAAGCACATCATCCTAAAAGCTTCATGCAGTGAACCTTGGTTGCACATTTCACAAACACATTACACAACTGTTTTAAGTGAGCAGGCACTGTTTGTATAGTTCTAATGCACTGTTGCTTTTTCGACATACAAATTCTATTACTCCTATGCTGTCTAATAACAATAAAAGCAATGCTTCACTTTTTAAATTGCTGTACCTGTTTAGCTTTGTTTCCTGTTTACTCTCACTAATGGCCTTGTATTTCCCGTTCTCCTCCTCCCTTTTCTTATATTATCTCTTTGTATTCTGTCATTGCTCTGCTTCATCGCTCCACAAGGTGGCAGTAGGAGACATAGTGAAGGTGACGAATGGCCAACATCTGCCCGCTGACATGGTCATATTGTCATCCAGGTAAGACACAACTTACACTGTACCTCACAAATTGTGTGGCAGTTATAGTGTCTTTTAAGGTGATTATTTTAAGGGGCTTTGTGTTTGTTTTTTGTTTTTTGCAGTGAACCACAGGCCATGTGTTATATTGAGACTTCAAACTTGGACGGGGAAACCAACCTGAAGATCAGACAAGTATGAATCAGAGTATCTGCTCATTTACATTTGATTTGGTTTATGCAGTACAGCAGTACTATTAGTTGATAGTGTTGTTTTTTTCTAGGGTCTTCCTCTGACAACTAGTTTTCAGACCTTGGAGGATTTGACAGCCCTCTCTGGTCGGTTGGAGTGTGAAGGTCCTAACCGTCATCTGTATGACTTCACTGGAACACTACGCCTTGAAAACCAAAAGTCTGTCCTATACAATCATACATACACAAACTGCCTCCTTTTTGTTTCTAATTGTTGTACTTTTACTTGCCCACAGTCCAGCTCCCCTGGGACCAGACCAAGTGATGCTTCGAGGAGCACAGCTAAGAAACACTCAGTGGGTTGTAGGAATTGTTGTATACACTGGTCATGACTCCAAATTAATGCAGGTGAAATATATTTTACATACATTTATTTTTGTTTTCTTTCCATTAGTTCATTATTAACCAATCATTTGCCTATTTTGCAGAACTCAACCAAAGCCCCCCTGAAGCGCTCGAATGTGGAGCGAGTGACCAACATGCAGATCCTGGTTCTGTTTGGTATCCTCCTGGTGATGGCGCTTGTGAGCTCTGTAGGCGCTGCCATCTGGAACAAAGAACACACTGAAGATGCCTGCTGGTACCTGTCTCGGGCAGGTGAGCCTTTATAAATGAATACATGTCCATCACCTTTACAGTGCTACTAGTCTTTTACTGTGAGCACTTTTTTACAGGTGACATCTCGACCAACTTTGCATACAATCTACTGACCTTTATTATATTATACAACAACCTAATTCCCATCAGCCTGCTGGTCACTCTGGAAGTGGTCAAGTTTACGCAGGCGCTATTTATCAACTGGGTAAGTTTGTGCATGTTATGCATTATACAAATTGAATTATTTGGAGATAAGCAACATACCGCTAAGATAATCACAATTAGAAAAATACTAAGTGCTAAAAAAGGTTTTATTTATCTCAGGATGTGGAAATGTACTATGCAGAAACAGATACACCTGCCATGGCTAGGACATCCAATCTTAATGAGGAACTGGGCCAGGTATAGCTCTCTCGTCTCTAATTATTTACTTTATTCTGATGTAAACAGTTTTCAAGTAATTACTATTTCTTACCCCTTTTCAGGTGAAGTATCTCTTTTCTGACAAGACCGGAACACTAACCTGCAATGTAATGCACTTTAAGAAATGTACCATAGCTGGGATTACATATGGGTAAGTCGGTTCACCTTCCGACCAATAGAAATGCCTTTTACAGCTGCACCTTTCATCTAACCACACCTTTTGGACTTTTTCCTATTTTTCCTATTTGGACTAATTCATAATGTCTAATAACACAGAGGAAACAAAGCACTTTTATTAATTTATTTTTTCTGTCTATCGATTCTAATCTTGCATGTGTGAATGAACTAAACAGCTCATTGATTTCTTTTGCAATCCCTATTCATCACTGCAGTCATTTCCCTGATCTTGACTGTGATCGGTCTATGGAAGACTTTAGGTAAGTCACTTTGCTGTACTAAACATTTGTTTGCTTAATTATAGTCTTTACTCACATTTATTCATTGATAAAACTAATGTTTCTTTGCCACAAACATTAAAAATATAATGTTTGTGTTTTATATAAATTTCTCACAGCAACCTGCCATCCAATAGCCATAACTCCACAGAATTTGATGACCCTACTCTCATCCAAAACATAGAGAAGAACCATGTAAGCTTCGCTTAATACCAAACATAAAAGTAATAATATTTCCTTATTTGCTGCTTAAATGTCTTTGTGTGTGTTGTGTCTAGCCAACGTCTCCTCAGATCTGTGAGTTCCTGACGATGATGGCAGTGTGTCACACAGTGGTTCCAGAAAGAGAAGACAACCAGATAATCTACCAGGCCTCTTCACCAGATGAAGGAGCCTTAGTGAAAGGAGCCAAGGGTCTAGGTTTTGTCTTTACAGCCAGGACCCCTCATTCTGTCATCATTGATGCTGTGAGTTTGTAAAATGTGCTCTTTAGTTTTTTAACTAAAGCAACATTTTACATTGTGTGTGATGTTTGTGTTTCAGAGAGGAAAGGAGATGAGCTATGAGCTGCTAAATGTGTTAGAATTCTCCAGGTAACACAGCCATGTTTGTTTCTCAACAACTATATAATGTGTTAAATACAAGTCTATGCTGTGTACTGCAGCTAAACTTCTGCTTACTATACAGTAACCGCAAACGGATGTCTGTGGTGGTCAGGACGCCCAGTGGGAAGCTACGCTTATACTGCAAAGGAGCTGTAGGTTTAACTCATTTTGATTCTGATGAAAAATATTTCTTGCAGAAAAACAAAGATATTTTTTTTGCACTTTTACAGGACAATGTCATATTTGAACGCTTGACAGAGACATCTCAGTACAAAGATTTGACTGTCGTTCAACTGGAACAGTTTGCTACTGAAGGTTTCTCTTTATAATTACAGAGGTCTACCTTTACATCAATATCTGCTGTATGTCACATTACATTATCTGCTTCTTTTCCTCCAGGTTTGAGGACCTTGTGTTTTGCTTATGTGGATCTAGAGGAAGAAGCTTATCATGAATGGCTAAAGGAGTATAATCAGGCCAGCACTATTATCAAAGACCGCGCTCAGAAACTAGAGGAGTGTTATGAACTGATAGAGAAGGTAATATCTTACATGCATACTAACTGTGTGCTGGGCTTAAGGTTGATGCACATTCTTGTGTTTTTGGAGCTTACATAGTTTCTCTGTTGGGTTCAATGCTTAATTATCCCTCCAACAGCAGTAAACCTTGATAGCAGAAAATCTCTGCCTACACCTGCCAGCAGATGGCAGACTGTTTCCATTGTTCTGGATTTTCAATGTTTTGTCAGCCTCACACACTGACAATTACAGGACACATAATTGTTGGCAGTTGTTAAAATGCAGTGCTGTGGATTCAGGCAAATCTGAGAAGAATACAAACAGAGTCCAAATAATGTAAAATAGTGTTTTACAGGAGAGACAAGGGATGAGAAAAGTAAGAAGGGGAAAAAAAAGAGTAAGCCAGAGGTAGAGGGCAGCTCAGACTGGGAGACCACAGGATAATTACCTGCGCCAGCCTGCCAAAAGCCCCATAAAACTGGAGTCAACAACACCGTAGTGTTACCTTGTGTATTTGTGTGTCTAATGAGGGCACACATGCATTTAAATGCTGAACAAATTATAGTGAGAGGAAAGGTAATGGGTTGCTTCTTGGCGAGTAGACACAGAGTTGGTGTAGAAGTCCACTGAAGATGCTTTTCTTACTGAACTTTCTGGCAGTACCTCTGTCCTCCTCAATATGAATGATGTTTCTCTCATAAGACACACACTGCAGACATCTCTGTTTCTAGCTTAAAATATGATCTTTGATTGGACTCCATTTTACCCATATTTTCAAATAATTAAATTTCTTCTCTGTCATGCTTCGTTGTTTTGCCAACAGAACCTAATGCTGTTGGGTGCCACAGCCATCGAGGATCGTCTTCAGGCAGGTGTGCCAGAGACCATTGCCACCCTGATGCGAGCAGACATCAAGATCTGGGTCCTCACTGGAGACAAGCAGGAAACTGCTATTAATATAGGTGAGAGGAACTCATTTAGAACACGGCACACTCAAAATGTGAGAATAGACACAGCTTATGTGGGTCATTGGCAATGCCATGATGCAGAAGTATACAGCAGCCTGATGTACAGCATGGCCAGTCTGGACCGGAGCTAATTAAATCACAACTGGAAGAAAAGTGTCTATTATGTTAGCTGTGAAATTCCAGACATGCCTTTGCTCACATTAGCTGCAGTTCTACAGATATGTCCAGGGATAAAATAGTTTGTACCAGGAATTAAAGTACACCTAAAGGACACGCATAGTCTACATTTCTAGACTAGATAAGCTTTGATAACCTTAACTGTTCCATTTGTAATATGTTACACAGAAAAAAAAACTAATGGTAGTGTGATGTTTTGGAGTGTTTGGAATTTCAAAAGATGAACTGTTCATTTTCTTCCTGTGGCTGTTTCTCAGGTTACTCCTGTCGCCTGATAACGCACGGGATGTCCCTCGTCGTGGTCAATGAGGACTCTCTAGATGTGAGTACATGGCCTTTGTCCCGCTGCCCCCTCAGAGCAGAGCTGCATGCTGTCTGTTTGAACTCACAGGGGAGCAAGGTGTGTGTGTGTGTTGGGGGGGTGTCCACTGCGTTACCGTGGGAACCAGGGTGTGGTCTTCACACGGAGCGGTGGGTGGGGCTCTTTGTCCTCACTCAGGTAGAGGTAATTAAAGTCTCCTGTGTCTGCTTTAGAGAAAAGAAGGAAAAAAGTGCTCGAGTCAATGCTTTTTGTCCCTTTTTTCTAGTTTCCCTCACTTTTCTTTACACCTGTTTATGTTACATATATTATTTTGCATATTGATTCAAAATCTGGGTTTCTTCAGATCAGATGCTGTTTGAGCTTAAAGGAAATTCAGTATCTGTCTTCATACCAGGCTGATTTTAGTCTGATAGTGTTGTAACCTGGTTATTTCTTGAGGGCAGAATGTATACTGTATAAATGGACCTCATATTTTTAAGTTTACATTTATTTTTTACAACCACAGACTGTTTTATTAGATTATATACCTCTAATTATATTATGTTCTATCTGGGTTCATGTGTTTCACTACCACTACCACTACGCCTCCCTCCTCCTCAAACTTTTGGAGCTTGTGATCTCAACTTATGATTCTAATTGCTTTAGAAATAGCGCAAGGACACAGCATTTTGTTTGTCTTCCAAGTCTGACTTCTTAAGTTTAGTTCCACATAGAGCATTACGTTGTAGAAAATCTGCTTCTGCACCTGAATGACTTGAAATGAGGCAGAATATTGTCATGAAGCATGCAGGCAATGGATGACTTGTGCTCTCCACTGGTTGCTCTTCCAGCATAAACATAAGCCCTATATATTTGTTGAAAAGTTTATTTTTAGCACTTGTACAGGAGTGATATTGCAAGACTACGCATAAATGACTAACTTTATTTCAATGTAATCGCTTTTTTTGAGTGATTTTGTTAGTAGTTATTGTGTTGTCTGAAAAAACTCTTGATGCCAGCCTAAGTATTTTCAAATCAATACAAACTCCATTTAGCTGCAGTGTTTGAGTGAAGAATCCATCTTTCCACATAAAGGTACTGTCCAGTAATGGCAAATGTCCACAATATTGATGTGTCCTTGACCTTGGCTTGAGTCTGAGCTTTTTAAAGTTTTACTCCTCGAGGGATGTTTAGCAAATAGTCTACTTGACTTTACCTTTGAATGGATATCACTCAAAAATGAAATGGAAAAAATGTTGCAAACTAACGTCTCGCAACTTGCCCAATTTGCGAGTTCATTGTGCTCATAGTCTTTTCATGACATCTTCAGTCAGCCTGATTGCAACAGTACTTGTCAGTACGTGGATAAAGCAACACTGTTTTCTGTAAAGTGCTTATCTTTCTCCACACTTAAAATATCTCACATTAGACAGCTTTGTTTTAGCCTATTGCAAAGTGTAGCTTTCATGTGACTGGAATCAAAGACAGCTTATCAAAATCACACTTCATGAGTAACCTCTTGGCCCCATTTTTAAAAAGGAGCCTATTTCTTGACCTGAGAGCTGGGCATAATTCACAGTATATTATGGTATTATTCTGGAGATCCTTTATTCTTCTTCTTCTTTTTCAGTGGTTAGCTAGTCACTTTTCAAGTTGTGTGAATGTTGCTTTTTTGCTGTTAGTTTTATGGCAACAGTTGCACATTGACCTCTCCTCTTACACACATTCTCTGCTCCGTGTCTGCTTCTCACTACAGCCTCCACATCTGTCAACACCCTCTCGGCTCACAGGAAGCCACTACACGGCCTTTGGTACGTGAGAGGAAAACCGCACAGGCCTGTTCAAGGAGGATTTGTCCGTCAAGTGTGTTTGCAGGCATAGTGTTTATTGTACTTTGTTTGAGGTAGACAATCTAGACAGGCTTGGGAGAAGGGTTGCAGACTTGGCTGATCCTTCTGTGGGTGATGAGGGACTCGCAACCTGAGCTCCTTTTGGTTCTTCCTCCTCATCAAAACAAATCTCGGGAGCAATGTCTCCTGGGTAAACGGTTTGCCACTGCTAAGTTGTGACAAGCGCCATCTGTCACCTCCAGGAGCTGGTACCACACACAGACTCGCACCAGTCTTCACCATGTCTCGTCGCGTTAAGTCAATAGTGACGGACACACAGGAGCTGATATTTATGTCTGCTCACCACCTCCGCCTCTGACACATGAAGAGCATAACTTTAATACCAGAAAAGGGTGCTAATCAGTTACATTTACTCTGTTACATTTGAGTAATTTTTTTAATAATTTGAAATGAGTTGAATACAATTTGGCAACTCCTCTGTACATTAAATATGTACAGAGGTTTATGTTTGTGCTATCTAAATGTTTGCACAGCATAAATACAAAATATATATTTTTTTCTGATCTGCTTTTATAGTAATTATATCGATGGCTACTTTTTACTACTATTTATTATTCTATTTGAGTGCCATTTCTGACCTGCACAATAGAGTGTGCATCACCTTGACAAGCTTAAACATGATTAAAAACACATCTACCTTTCTCACTACTGCTTGCCACTCACCAGCTCTATCATCAAACATTAGTATATTTCCTGTAATGGCAAATAAAAACATAATCCATCACAGAATTAACAGTTAAAAGGCCTCCTTGTGTGTCCTTTTTCCATTCCGTGTGTGTGTGTGTGTGTTGCTGGCCGAGGATCTGGGTGTTTGCACAGATGCAGTCAGAAAATTAAATGCTGTATTAAATCTAAGTGGTGACAGAATCTGCACTTCAGATACGAGTCTGCCACTCAGCAGTTGTGTTTCTGTGTGTATGCCTATAGTCCACAGTCCGATTCACATTCCTTTTCTTTGGTATTGTTCACATTTATCTTGCGTAAAGCATTTTGGTATGGTTTATGGGGCCTATGTTTATTATTATAATGGCACTAACATTTAAGATTACTTTGAATAGAAGGTGGTCTGGAACGAGTTAACATTTGCCGTTCCCAGGTTTTACCCTGTGTGTAGCCGTCTGGGTTGGATGTGTGTTTTGTTTGTGCTTTTATGCATTTTATGGTTGGGTATATGCAATAAAAGTGTCTGACCTGTGATTTCTCAAACCTCCTCCATATACTCCCAACTTTCTCATCTAAATATAAAACTGATAAAATTACATGCAAAAAGCTCTGTGAACATGCTTGTGTGTGTTCCCACCTTTTAACGATTAGATGCAGATGGAAAAATAAACATTGAGTTTGTAACATAAATTGTTACTAAGGTGTTCTAAGCAACACAGACTTACATGAGTTTTTTAACACCTTTGAGTGGCTTCCTTGCTTGTGGCAAAGTACAGTATAAGGTTTCTAGTAAATGGCTCTTTGTTAGCAATGAGAGTTAAGTAGTGGTGTTTGTTTGTGCCTCAGTCACTTTTAATCTTCACAGTGGCCTTAGTCTGGTTATTATCATGGTTTATCTGAGCTGCCATTGAGGATCTGATGGACCTGCTGTGACATGTCACTGTGATATATTAGCACCTCGCTGCTGAACCACTGTTTGTTTGTGGCCACAGGGTTTGACAACAAGCATTAAACCACTTATTACTGGACATAATATAGTCCCCTGTTTTATAATTTTTTTTTTCAAGAAACCTTGAACAGTGTAAAATTGTGAAACAATAAAAAATGTAGTCTAAGAATAGGTTAGATTATATATTGTGAACATGAAGCACCACATGCATGTATATCTAAAAACATGCATGTATATCTAAAGACATGCATGTATATCTAAAGACATGCATGCTTTCTACACACTTTTAAAATAGTTTGAACTTTAGAAACCTGACAACCCATAAGCTCTTTTAATCCTTTCATTCGGTTTGTGTTTTCCTTTGGCCTGTTTTGGGAAAAAGGTGAATGCAAACAGGAATTCCGGTGCACAAAGAAAAACACACAGCCTCAGGCTGGGAAAACAAGCACAGGGATTTTTGGGAAGAGGAGGAACACACTGTAGAGGGAGTGTATGTCATAATGCCACAAGTTATGTGGTGCATGTCCTGCATATGCAATACGGCCTATGCATGGACCTGCTGAATCATGTTGAAGGGTGAAGGGTCTCTGCCACCAATTATACATCCACAGAAATATTACAGTTTTTCTAAGTTGTTCATGAACGTTGTAGTGTATAGTTTATGGACTGTGCTTTTCCAGTGTTATAATCTTTATTACTTTTGACAGATAACAGAAGTACATCCTAGACTTTTTAAGGTGTACATATGTGTGGGCCTGTAGCGTGTTCCACATGGAATTCATTACGAGTCAGTGGGATGTTTATTTTTTCTATTAATCCTTGTTCCTCTGAGCACCATCAAAACTGCCCCAGAACAACTGTGCCGCTGCAGGCAAGCAGTTCTCCCACAAACACGCAATGCATCATTCTATGTTAAAGTACAATGCTGCCCTGTTGTGACACTGGGTCAGTTCATGTATCATCTACTTCCTCCTTCCACTCATCTTTTTTTTGTGAAGAAATGTGGTGTAACATGCCTCAAGGCCCTTAGACCCTCATGTGAGACTGATGATGTCTAAGATTGTTAACGTTATATTGGCTTTGTTAATTGTCTTGTGTACACAGGAGCGAATTTTTAGCCCAGATGAAAGCCGTGCAACCGGGCGCATATGTCTTCCATTTAGTCTCAGTGGCTTTAACCTTTTAACAAATTGGTCTGGGTGGTTTTGATCTGCTTCACCGTTTTAGGCCACAATATGTTCACAAAAACATGTACCATAATGACTTGTGGTCGGTTGTAAAGTGCTGCAGGGATGATTGAAATGTGGAAGAAATTTACTGTTGATTCAGGTTATGATTTTTCTTACAACCTTTCTGAGTTAATCTTTTTTCCTCTCTAAATTAGCATTTCATATTCTATAACTTAGAAATTGCTGTATTTAAAATATCTTAGGGCCTCTGAGACATTTTCAGCGAGTGAAAAGTGTTTTATTAAAGTCACAACAAGTTCAGTTATTTCACATTTCCAGCTTCTGAGAAGGTTACAGCCTCAGCATGCTTGATTTTTCCAACATTCTAGAATGTTTTTGATAAGGAAACAGCGTTATAACATGGTGGAAAGGGCTCAGAAATTTTGAGTTGGCATAAGGATCACACCAATTGTAATTGTAACATATCTTATCTTTGTGTATCTTCTCAGGCTACTCGTGCCACTCTGACGACTCACTGCTCATCTCTGGGCGACTCACTGAGAAAAGAAAATGAGTTGGCATTGATCATCGACGGTCAGACACTCAAATACGCCCTCTCGTTTGAACTACGACAGAACTTCCTCGACCTAGCACTGTCCTGTAAAGCTGTCATCTGCTGCAGGTAACAAATTTGTCCAAAAGTACAACCTGTTTTTGAAATTATTATCAAAGTTTTTTAGGATTTTACAATGACATTTTATATATATATAGATATACACATGCGCACACGCGCACGCACACACGCACGCACGCACACATACGTTTGTCGTAATGGGTCCTTGCTCACACAAAGTCAGCTCTGTCCCTAAAACGTTAATGGCATGTTTCCTTTTATGGCTGTAGTGAACTGCAGCTGAAGTGTAAAAATCCTTTTCTTTTTTTCTACTTGGTCAGTTTTTGTGATGTTTGACTGTGAACATGTGATTTTAGGACTGAAGTAATTGACTCATTAAGACATTAGGATTCCAACTGGGATGTCCCACAAAGAGCAGTGAGCTTTAGCTGCTGTATCCTGCTCTTTTTAATCCTGCATTTCTCACATCCCTTTCATTCATGTTACAGAGCACTAAAAAGGACTTGCATATACAGTTCAAGTTAGTATAAAAGCCTTTTATGATGCAAGATCATTGGCTCTGCCCTGTTTGTAAACTGTTCTACTGGCCTAGTTTACATATTGTGTAGTGTGCAGATGGGATAAAAGCTTCTCAATAAAAACCCTGTCCAGATATTTTTGTAGTTTTTACTGTAAGTGAGTGGTTCCCAGTCGAGTAAGCTTAGGCCTTACCACACTTTACATTTATGAGATGGGAAACATTATTAGCAGGAGATTTCTGTCGTGAGTCTGTGCTTTTAGGGCCCCGTAGTGTTATGCTTGTTCGTAATGAGCTGTGGTGTTGCCTTTAAAGTACCGAGGTGCCAGTGACATAATGTCCCTACAGTGGTTTGTGAATATGTACCCTTGGATGCATGGCCTCCTAACTTCACTTAGCCTCGGTTTATATCAGGACTTAGCAGCTGCTTATTTTCTGTTCAGGTCCACTATGAAGATCACTTTCATCTCCTAAGAGCCGCTTTGTACGGTCCCACATTGTTAGAAATACATACAGGAAAAGTAGAGACCGAGAGATGCAGAGAGATTTGTGGTTGGGATGCTTAAAGATGCAACAGCAGACACACTTCAGACAGAACCAGGCAAACAAAGAGCAGCAGTTGATCCCATAATTCAACAGCGATTACAGAAGCCAAGGCTGAAGGTTTCCTTTGGGTACATGCTGTGGCCTGTGTGTGTTTGTAAATGCATACATTACAGCCACATAGGAATATTAATAATCCGACCATCTCTTACTACTAGACACGCATATTTACATTTGTAGCCTACACAGAATCTGCTCCCACTGGAGTCTTTACCTCTGCTCATTATTGCGTTAGATTTACGTCATCAAAGAAACTTATTGTATTCTTCTGCAGCTGCACATAATTTAATATTTTAATACTATAATCAACTCTGACAAACACAGTAGCGGGTGCATATTTCTCATAATCTTCATAACAGGCTGCTCATTTTCATTTTAAGTCACTTTTATTAATTTTACCCCAAAGTGCACTAAAGTAGTGTGCTAAAGTAAAACACAAGCCACCTGTTGCTGGTCTAATACTGTGGGGAAATATAACTTTCTTTGTTGCACAAATCCTATCCCGCTATCAGTTTTCCTCTGTGCTTCAAGCTTCATAAAAACACTCGCTGTACTATTCCTGGGTAGTAATCTGTATGAGGAGGCGTGGCATGTGCACTAAAAATGTTTTGAAAACAGAGATGAAGACAACTCAAGCATAGTCCCATGTCCAGTATGTAAACACAATTTCACTCTCTGGCCTTTTTATTACTTTGCTGCCAATCAGACATAATTATTCTCAAAACAAGGTCTTTAAGAAAAATAAAGTTAAATAAAGTGATTTTTAAGCTATAGTTTGTACTTGCAAATAGGAACAATGTTTACTCAAATCACATGGGGCTTGAAGTTGGGGCACAGTATTGGTCACATCTGAAGAGGCTGCTGTGTCTATTATTAAGCTGACCAGACCAGACAGGATGCAAAGATACAGGAGTAGAAACCACCAAATTCTACATTGTAGTAACTTTCTTTCAGCTCTCATATGGCACAATAAAATGTAAAGTTATCTCAAGTACCAGCAGGCAAACACGTCACCTGTCCTGCGTGTGCATCCCGGGGGAAGTGTCTGTAATGGAGCCTAATTTGGGTATCTTTTTTGTGGATAAAGAGACAGAACCGGTTGGAGGCTGGATCAGTGGCACAGGTCGAGAGGGTGCAGTACTTCTGGAAGCTCCCTGAACACACACAAGCTCCAAGGCACACTCGGTCATATTGAGAAAAGCATGAACTCATAAAGACGGCACACATCAAACACAAACTACCCAGAGTTTCCTATTAGACCAACAGTGAATCATTGTTTCCTAAAGCTGATAAAAAGCAGGAGTTACAGCCCTGCAGTGAGTTTAACCTTGCCAATACACCATCCATCATTTTTTGTTTCTCCTTTACTGGTCCCAGTCCTATTTTTGGCTAAGATGATTTTTTCCCAATTATTCACTTTTTATTATATTGAAGCTCTTAAATAGATTAAAGCTTGTTCACTGGATATTGATTAATGTCCTTTGGTTCCGGGGTGCACACCACTGTATGCACTGTAAGCCAAAACATACTAACAATTTCTGTTTTAATAGACCATGGGACTAGTACTTACTAACATGTGTCCCTTATTTCTTTTATGTGTACAGAGTGTCCCCTCTACAGAAGTCTGAAATTGTGGACATGGTGAAGAAGCATGTCAAAGCCATCACGTTGGCCATAGGCGACGGTGCAAACGACGTGGGCATGATTCAGACAGCTCATGTGGGCGTCGGGATTAGCGGCAACGAGGGCATGCAGGCCACAAACTCCTCTGACTACTCCATCGCACAGGTGCAGCACACAGAGATTCCCATTGGCTTAAAGGGCACACAAATAAACAAGTCACAAGCTTCAAATACTTACATAATGGATAGATGTTAGGTCAAAGCCTTTTGTCAACAAGTCTGCTTTCTTTATTGGCTTTTTGTAGCTCTCAGATGTCCTATAACATCAGAGTATATCACCACACTGTCCTAGTAATACTTAAGCAGTGTTTCCCATTCATTCAGAGGGTTATGGCTCTGCAACATCTAATCTAGATCTAGTCTAATTTTATCTTCCAACAACTGCATGCAACCTTATTGTTAAATCGATCATAGAAGCTTGTAAATACTGTATGTGTATAACACTGCTTATGTCCTTTTAAACTACTAAACAAAACAGCTGAACGTTTGGTACTTCATTTGAAAGTAGGCTATTAAACATTGTTTTTTTACATAGTGACCGTTAAACACAATGACAGTTGTTAGGGCGCCATAACAAGGGAAAATGTTTACTTAAGTGGCACATGGCTTGGAGATGGGGCTACAGTCTTGGTCACAGGTGAAGAGGCAGCTGTTATGTCTTATACAGGCTGACCTGACCAGACAGGACATTCAGACAGTAAACAGATTTGTTAATAAAAGCAGAAGAGGTTTCCTTCTGCAGTTAGTCCTACTGTATCTTATCAAGTTCCTCCTGACTTTACTGACTCTCCATTCTACAAACCCCCAGGCATCATGCATAACTATGTCTCTATCAGTGGACATCCTCCCTTCTATGTTTGAAACTTTCTACTAGATTAGACTGGTTAGTAAAATATGTGTCCTCTTTTATTCACAGTTTTCCTACTTGGAGAAGCTGCTGTTGGTGCACGGGGCATGGAGCTACAACCGTGTGACCAAGTGCATCCTATACTGTTTCTACAAGAATGTCGTCCTCTATATTATCGAGGTAGGGGCTTTAATGCACTCACATATACACCCATAGTTACATTAACAGAGACATTTTGCAGCTGTTTTTGGACGGGGGTGACAGTGATGGACGAGGTGCCCTCCTGGTATCTGCTTTCTGTCTCCTCTGCCTACACTCACACACAAATGGAAAGAAAGTGTGTTTAGATCAGCAGTGATGGAGCAGATTTGGGTGTGTGTTGTTGAAAGGGCACACTGCAGCCTTGGCCCGCCTGTTATGAGGGGTATTTGTCAGCTGTGCACCACCCCCGTGTAACCCCCCCATCTGACATTAAGGATGCCAGCAGGTGCAGGTCGTCCTGGGAGCCACAGGCCACGGCCCACTGTCCCGTACAAATCCCAATTCTATGTCTGTTTGATTGGGCTGCACAATAAATTGTAGCATGTAAGAAACTAAATGTATTGCACTCATGTTATACTATTAAAATACATTGTACTAAGAAATTATAACAATATAAAAAATATATATAATAGATGATGATTAAATTTTGACATTGATTAGTCCTGATGGTGTTTTAAGATGTTTTGGTCTTTAATAAGCCCCAGTTTTGTTCACTACTTTCTGGGCTTTACATTTCTTAAATTAAGAATTCATTTGAACTTTAATGTTGATGGTTTATTTAGTTCCATTATAACTATCAATATTCACCATACATGCGTCGATATCACATGCCCAACTGTGTGTTTTGGTCATTATCTCACATGATTGGCTCCCTGCAAAGCGTTGGGGGTCAAAGGTTAGACACTGTCTCTGTCCAGTCTAAATAAATGGGGGATGGGTGCAGTTTGTCTGTGTATCTTACCCCACCCTGGGGCTGTATCTTTCACTGTACGCCCAAGGAATGCCTTAGCACCCGCCAACGGCCCCAAACATTTCCTCTATCTCCTTCACATCAGCTTGAAATGAGTAAGAGAGCATTAATGAAGGCTCCAGTCCCCAGGGCCATAGTAGAATTTAGAGATTAAGCTCAGTAAAGTCACTATGTGGTTTCAGAAGTGGTTGCAGGCCCCGTAAGGAATGCATTTAAAATCTAAGTGCCACAAGCTGCAAGGAAGTAGACTTTCTCCATGTATTTAAATTTAGAACAATCTCCCTTTGGGCTACACATTATATCACTATCACAATATCAGTAAATGCAAAATCTATATCACAGGAAAACCAGTAACTAAATGAAAAAGCCTAATGGTAAGATTTAGTTGCTGCTGTTTCAACTCTTCTTCCCTAAGGCAGTTTACTCTACTATTGTTCCTCGCTGATCCCTCTCTTTCTCTCACAGCTCTGGTTTGCTTTTGTGAATGGGTTTTCTGGCCAGATCCTATTTGAGCGCTGGTGTATAGGTCTCTACAATGTGGTGAGTATGGATCCTGACTTTTTTGCACAATCACAGTATAATATGATTATAGTATATTGCTTTTATTATTGTATATTTTTACTTGTATTACTGTTAAAAACAAAAATATGCACAAAAGTAAAGATATGGTTTTGTCTAATTTTAGATTTTCACTGCACTGCCCCCATTCACCCTGGGGATATTTGACCGGCCATGCAGCCAGCAGAACATGCTTCGGTTTCCACAGCTATACCGAATTACCCAGAATGCAGAGGGTTTCAACACCAGGGTATGCATCTCTACCATGCTGTACTCTATACTAGTGCTTATCTTCTCTGTGTTTGACTTGCCATGCCTTTTGGGATGTACTATGTGGGTTTGACGAGTGATGCCTGCTGTTTATTTGGTTCGCCCGCGAGTAAACAAGAACGGCATGGGGATTGAGGTGTCTCTATGGCAACATTAATGAAATTCATGGACCCAGAATAAGGAAGTCTTTATTTTACACCAGCAACCCATAACTCTACTGTACAAGTGTGTGTGCAAACTCACAGTCAGCTTTAATGGCAAGAATATAAGCCAATATGTGTGCAACTTTGAGAAATAGCAGCTTTAGAAAGTTTTATGTGTATAATTGTGCAGTATACCTATCTTTTTTCAGGTGTTCTGGGGCCACTGTATCAATGCACTGATTCATTCAATTATCCTCTTCTGGTTCCCTCTTAAAATGTTAGAACATGGTGAGTGAAGTGTGGCTCATTATTCCACAACTTTAAAAACAAAAATCCAACTCAAACATTGTGCGTATCCTTGCAGACTCTCCTTTTCCAAACGGACAGGGGAATGACTACTTGTTTGCTGGCAATATGGTCTACACAGTAAGCATCTATCTTTTTTTTTTCATTGTTACTTACATGCAGAGGGTGGGTAGAGTAGCCAAAAATATTTCTCAAAACATGAGTATTGTAGCCATCCAAAATACTAAAACATATTTGGTACCTTGTATATAATAAAATCAGAGAAAATATAAATCATGTGGTATTTCCAATCAGCAAACAAAACCCACCTCTGCAGATACGAGTACATTTTTCAATATCAGTCAGCATTAAGACTCTTGTTGGTCTCCAGTCAATCTCCTTGTCTAGCCAGTTTGTCTCTCATTTACACTAATCCACTGTTTCTATTCTTGTGCCTCCATCTCACTTTGCTATCATTTTACTCCCTACAGTCTCTTGTGGTATTTATTTGTCGTTAATGTATGTGGGGGGGCGCAGAGCATTTTACCAGACATCGCACAGTTTACAATATAACGTTAATGGTTATTATCTCCACAGTCACCAGTGCACTAATCCGTTTTTTTTCCCCTTGCTTTTTTTTGCCTCCTTGTGGTTATGCAGTACGTGGTTGTAACAGTGTGTCTAAAAGCTGGAATGGAGACCACCGCTTGGACCAGGGTAAGTGCAATAACATACACACAGTCACACTCAACATATGTGCTGCATTTTACTCATTTTGTCATTAAAAAATACAGAGCTGGGTGACCACTATGAGAAGACGACTTTGTGAGGTTTTCATATAACTCAGTGTAAATTCAGAATGAGGAAATCCATGGGAAAAAGTGGCCTGCCTTGGTTTCATGGTCAAGGATTGAGGTTTCTCCGAATGCAGGATAAATGTTGTTTAAAGCTTGTTCCCCTAGTATTTCCATTGATTCATCATCTGTTTAATTCAGTTAGGGGACCTATGCCAGCAACTATGGGTTTTAGGCGGGGATATACCCAGGTTAATGGCCAATTTGTCACAGGGCTGACAGACACTTGCACAAATAGACAACCATTCACAATCAATCCTGAGAGACAATCTAGAAACACATATTTTTGCCATGGCAAGGTTAACAATATAAAGAATTTCTGGATTTTACTAAACAAATAGTTGCAACATAGTCCATTATAATGTTTAGGTTTAGGGCTTTTGGGACTGTTTTCTCTGCATGTCTTTTCTCAAACAGCTGCAGAAAGCTTGGCCTAAAGCTCATCTCTGACCATCCATCAATTCACTGTTTACACCTTATTCACTGAAGAAATGTTGCGGAACTAGTCACACCACTAGGATGTCAGCAAAGATCCACCAAAAAGTTGAAACCAAGCTGAATTAACCTACAGTTTCAAAATATATATTTTTAAATAAATATTGCCATGAATCAATTTCTGTGCAAGATGAACATTTATTGAAACTACCAGTCTTACATTGGCAGCATTCACAAAAAAAAAAAATTTCATAATACGCAAGATTTCAATAAAACAATATTAAGTGAGAGATTGGTGGCATGGACGGGATGGTGTTGACATCTTTGTCCGTTCAGCTGTCCACACAACCGCCTGTAATGAAGCAGGGTCCTGGGGAATTCACACAGTGTCCCCTTACATCGGATCAGAGCAAGAGACCCAAGTCAGAAACTGAGGGAGGATATTGTCTATATTGGGACAAGCTGTATGTAAACTATTTGACCTCAAGCAGTTTTCTATCTTAATCTTCATTCACTATCACACTCCCTTTCTGTAGTCAGTTTCAATTACTTTTAGAGCAAAATATTAAAGATTGAATACTTTATCACCAATTTCTTTGTGTGTAGAGAACATACAGGGGACTCGATGTGATGTTTCTTGCTTGTATAGCTATATATACAATATAAATGTATATTTTTGTTCCTGTCTTTTTTCTGTTGCAGTTTTCTCATCTGGCTGTATGGGGAAGCATGATTCTGTGGATGCTCTTCTTCGCTGTGTATTCAGCCATGTGGCCCAAGATTCCTATTGCCCCGGATATGCTGGGCCAGGCGAGTAGTGTTTTTAAACATGTCACTCACTTCAGGCGAGAGGGGTTGAGAGGGTTAAAATAGCCATCCTTGTGACATATCTTTCACCTGCCGGTCTTGGTTATCGCTGCGTGGCGCCTGTATGACACACCTCGCTGGGTGTTCCTCCTCGCTCCGGTCAGATCCTCAGGAAGATTTATGTCCCGCCAGCCCCTCTCACCAGGCTTCCTGCACCTGCCGCCTGTCACCCGACCCGGGCCGTTTACTGCCCCTGTCTGGAGGTGTTGACTCAAGCGGGTGGGCTGCTGTCTGTAGTCATGAGGGCAGCCCTGTGGGAGTGAAGAGGATCCCATCTCCCCTGATTGAGAGACTCATTTTTGGAGTTTGGGGATGAGAAAGGATTTAGGTGAAGTGCCCCAATGGTGAAGAGAAAAGGAAATAGAACTGTCTCCAGTGGCTATTGCACGAAAACTCTTTTATTAATGCAATTCAGATTTATTTTGTTGGTTCGCCTTTTTTTTCATTATAGAGAACCTGTGAAAATGCAAGAGCATATGGGCAAAGCAGACCACTCCCTCGGTCTTCATCTTAGTGTCACAACTGAACAATAATTCAGTTCATATCGTAACGTGATCAAATATTGACGCACAGCTCTTTCCTCCAGTTTCCTCACCCGTTAATTCAATTTGTGTCAAAAATCAGGAATGCACTCAAATATCTCCACAGCTGCTCTTAGGACTAACTAAGGAGTGTTGTGGGACTTCCACCCCCCATGCCTCCATCATCCCTGTAACTACCCTATTACCTCTCCTGTTTCCCCTTCTATCTATATATCCATCTGTCTACAAGCGACAGGCGATGGAAAACGTCCATAGAATACAGTTGATTTGTGTTATGGGAATTGGGAAACTAGGAGACTTATGGTGGAGTAATGGATTTGGCATGGTTCAATCCTTGCACCATGGGATCGAGCATGTGTGATAAAAATGTGTCCGGTTTAGTAAAGGTGACCCAAGAGACATTAAATTGATTTGTGACAACTACATTAACTTCATTGGACTAGTTTTTGGGGCAAATAGTTCCCGAAATCTGGGCTCCACCGATACTAATGCAAAAACTAATGGTATAGGCATTTCTTTTCTAACTTTGTATTATTAGAAATAATAACTCTAAAATATAACATAACTAAGACCAGATGACTCGTTTTTGTGAGTTACAATGTAATATAATGGAAGTTGACACATTATTTATATTTTCATATAGGTTAAAATTTCAAGTTAACTAAAATTGTGATCTTTAATAACACCGTGATATTGTATTTTTTACCACGATTCTGCTTCTGGGCCTTGGACAGCACCGATACCTGATCCAGTGTCAGTATTGGTGCATCCCTGTTCCAAAGATATCATTTGACTTCACCAACAGGATGCATGATTACGTACGATTAAGTAATAAGAAATACATAAGAAGAATAGCGAGGTAAAAATATTTACAAAAGGCAGCTTGAAGTGGCATACTACATAAATGTAAGAGAGGCTAGTTTAATGCCTGGAGATGACACAAAGACGAGAGCCAAAGGTCAAAGAGTCTGACTCTGTGCAGCTGGATATTTGAAACAATTCGGGATTCATTTAGCCTGTTGATTTTCATCTACGTTCGTCACTTTGACAGTTTGTTTTAGATCATAGAGTGGTCTAATAAAATGTAGTGTGAGAAAGCTGTTGAATAGTCAATGTTGTAATAAACTGCTTTTTCAGCTTGTACCAGATGTGCTTTGAGTGAAGAACCATGACTTAATACTTGTTTTAAATTAATTTTCTTCTAAATAAAAGGCGTCTGTCATTGCAGGCTGGCAAAGTGATGCAGTGCTGGCACTTCTGGCTGGGCCTCGTCCTGGTGCCTACTGCATGTTTACTCAAAGACTTCGCTTGGACCGCGTAAGTAGCACACATTTCACATAAATACGTAAGAAATCCATATACAAGCAATTTAACTTGACCAAAAAGTTTACATAACCCGCATTGAGTCGGTGTCAACACTTACGTATATGAATTACATATGTCGACACACTTGCACACAGTCAGACTTTCCTTCTCTTCACAGCACTCGACGCACTGTGAAGAAGTCGCTGCTGGAGGAGGTGCAAGAGCTGGAGGCCAGAGCTGTGGACCCCGGGGCGGCCGTTCTTAGAGACGCCAGTGGACGCAGGTATAAACTGGGCTCTCAACTATGAATATTTGTTGTATTCATTATTACAGATATTCCCGGTTTGACATATCCAATTACCAGTAACATCAAATAGGGCTGGGTGACAAAACATTTGATTACAGAATTGAACAGGAATACACTATTAAGCACTAGTTATTAGCTAAGCATTAGTAACCATTTAACTGTTCATTTATAAGAAACTTTACTAAACACCATATAGTGTTATTAATGCTATACAAGTTATACATTAAATTATTGTTAACTATATATTTATTAATGCTTTATTACTGCTATTACTGTACAGTTATTATAAAGTGTTACCAAAATAATATATTTAGTATAGTTCCCTCTTTTTAGGGCGTTTATTAAGATTTTAATACGTGCAATTTTTTGTTGTAAGTAAATAAGTGGATTTATTATAGTTGAGAACAATCTAAATGCAACATAAAATAGTATATATAAGTAAATATTGGTGTATTGGTGCAAAAGTGGCAGAGGTGTATTAAGAGGAATATTCTATCCTATGAGCTATATTCACTGGTATCTTGGTATAGAAATCATATACCAAGATGTCACACAGCCCTCCCATCCAATTACCAATGCCACTGAATTTCTGCTTTTAGTAAATGTAAAAATATATGTATTTTTGGGTGACACTATCCACAGGACTGAACCAAAGGCTGGTGTTCCCTAGAGTCGCAGTTTGTCACGTGTTTAGACACACACTTAGAGGTAGTTTGTGGGTTTGAATTGTCCTGCTGTGCGACCTCTGACCTCTCATGACCTTTTTCGAGCATTGGTGTGACCTTTCCTTGTTTTTGTAAGAACTCATGACTGTGTTTGCATGTCTCTGTCTCAAGCGTCATGCCCTTCATTCACATGGTGTTTTTCTACTGTCGTCTTTTTAATTTGAACTTTTCATCGACAGCTGGATCAATTTGAACTGCTGCACCAATCTGGTTTGTTTTTAAGGACTTATGTTATTCCTAGTATCGTAGTTTACATTTATAGTTGTTTTAGGACAGAAAAATGTGTGGTGAATGTGTTTAGTTTTTGTTAGTGAGCAGCCCGTGCGCCCCGATTTACCCTTTACACAGTGGCCCCGTCCTGGATTGACCTTTTTTTTGGAAGCAATGTAAGCAGATGAGAAGGTTTTGTGTAGAGTCAGCAGTCTCGGATAGACACAGGTATTAAGGAAAATGGACAAGGCACATCTGTGTTTGTAGTTCCGGAAATGTTTTGGGAATATCCTAGAATAGTCATGGGTAGATTCAGGGAAGAAAGGTAAATGCTGTAAATCCCAATGGTATCGATCCATCTGTCTCTATTTTTGTTTAAGCATTATTTGGTCTTTTATCATTCACTCATCGCTCTATCCATCATGGCATAATTTTATTTGGCCACAGACTCCATATGCAAACTTCAGAGGTTTTTCTTTCCGTTTTTTTCCCCTCGACAAACCCCAGTGAAAGTTCCCAACAGCCACTTACAGCTATTGAAATGTTCTTACGCCTGGCTCCAAATCCTAGCCTTGGTAAACTCTCTGATCATAATATCAAACCCCTGCACTGGTGCCAAAGAAGCCCCTCTTTTAAATCTTATATTGACACATCAATGTTGCACACCTTGAAAAGGTGTCAAAAAACAACTGCCTGGCCCTGGTATGCAGGTGAGCAAGCTGGTGACTATATTTAGAAATAAATATATTTTATTATATTAAAACACCAATTAGGGGCATGTCCATTTGAGGCCAGCTTTTCCCCTACTGGCCACGCCCACTTTACTTTTCAAACTATCAAAGGTAGTGGGAAGATTTGTGTCTTCATAGAAGGTGATGAGGAAACATGGTAACATGATTCAAAGCTCAGAAAGCTGACACAGTGGTACAGTTTTAATTGGACTAATAATCAGAGGTATATGTCCATGCCAATGTATTTTGCTGCATGTACAGTATCTGAAAGTGTAATATCTGGAAAGGCCTTAGTTATTTTTGGTCACAGCGGAGAGCAGCCATGACGGCGTGTGGTCTCGAAACAGAGGATCCAGTCTTCTTCTTGGAAAGAGAGAGAGTGGTGTGGGCAAGCGAGGAATGGTTTACTGTGGATGTCCTGTTTCACTTCAGCCGTTTATGACCCAATGTTCGGTTAGGAACATCATCCCCAGACCAACTGTAGGGACTAAATGGGCAAAGATTTAGTGGCCCATAAAATGTACTCAGGCCATTGGTGTTTCACTCAACAGGAATTGTAACTTTACCTTGTACTTTCTGTCAGTCTGCCCCCAGGGCGGCTGTGGCTACACAAGTAGCTTACCACCACCGGGTGTGACTGTGGAGTGAATGAATAATGTAATGTAAAAGCGTCTTTGAGTGTCAAGAAAAGC